>JANHGA010010474.1:0-32922 GCA_027560355.1 Halcyon chelicuti
GCAGCCGCGCACTGCGCCCCGGCGGCGGCACCGCCTCCGCTGCCGCGGGGAGACCGGCGCTGTTCTCCCCGCTCCGGCAACCCCGAGCTCCCGGGGCTGACCGCCCCTCTTCTTCTTCCGCCTCCTCTCACCCACGCACCCCACCCTGGCGCCCGCCCCGCGGGCCGAGTGCGGCGGCATCTCTCCCGTTACCGCGCTCACGTCCGCAAGCGGCTGTGCGGGGCGGACGCTGTGAAGTGCGGTCTGGCGGCAGCGGGCACGGGCAGGGGAGCGGCAGCCACGCAGCAGCCGTGCGGGGCAGCGGGCAGCACGGCAGGCGGGGAAGTGCCACCCCCAATAACACCCTGCCCACCTCCCAGCGCCTACGGCAGATTTCAGTAGAGCCGGAGGGTCGGTTGCGGTGCGTGTTGTCCAATAAAGCGGATTTCCTCAGCACCCCCCCGGCTGCTGCTGCCTGTTGGATGCGGACTGGGAGCACGCCGCGCTTCCTCCGCGGCCGCGCATCTTCCCGCGGGCTGCCGCCAACTTCAAACCCAGATAACGGAGCGGGTGCCCCCCGCCCACCCCTTCGGCGCACGGCGCCCGTGAGCTAACCCGCCGGTACAGCAACGGCCGCTTCCAGGGACTGAGGCGTGACCCGAGGCAGCCCGTCTCTAAACCCGCCCCGGGAACGGCGGCAGCTCGTGCCCTCGAGGAAAGCGGGCAGCCCGGGCACGCCAGGCGACACCGGGGAGAGCTCGGAAGCGGAGGTGGGCTCGCCCGCCCGCCCTCCCCGCGGGGCCGTGACCGAACCCGCCCCCGGAGGCCGGAGGTAAGGGCGGGAGGCGGGGGGTCCGGGCTGCCGGCGCGGCGCGTCCCCGCCTCACCGCCAAGGCGGGGTCGGGGCTCTCCCCTCCCCACGCGAGACATCCCCGCCGCGCGCTTGTCAAGGCGGTCTGAGTCAGGAGACAGCAACCACGCGGGAACAGGCACATACACCTATACACTCCTATACGTGTACAGGCGCAGCCCCGGCGGGGGGGGGGGGAGGGGGGACCGCGGCTCGACGGGGCGATCCCCGCCACCTCCGCCCCCGCGGGTCCCTCTCGCGCGGGGCGGCCGGAGGCACCGGCGGGTTCCGCGCTGCGTGGAACCCCGCGCAGTGAATTCAAAGCGGCGCTGATCTGAGGCGGCCCTCTAATGCGAAATGACAAATGGCACTTAGGCGAGACATGAACGAGAAAATGATTTATGGATTTTCACGACGGCCTGAGCAAATGAAGGCGACATGAATTATACATCCTAATGGGCAGTATATCATTTTCTAATAACACTGTTTTAGCTCTAATGCTGTGCGCTGCTCCCTTCGATGGGGGGTATTGATTAAATAAAAAGTCCGAGGGCTGTCTATAAACGGGATGCGTATCTTCTGCAGGCACCCGCTGAGGTTTATATATTTACCTCTTGCTAAAGCAGAGGGCTATCATCCGACCCCTGACACCGCACCGCTTACATTTTCCATCTGTCATCATTTAATTTGGCAGTTACTTCACCAAATGAAGACTAATCTTCTGTATCGCTGCATCTCCCTCCATGCTGCGAGTTAGAAGCGTACATAGATGACATCAGGTTTGTAAATCCACCGTGCTGACGAGGAGAGCACCTGGGTAAGTCAAACCTTCCCTCCCTGCCAAAGTCCTCATGCGCCCCTGACACCCCAAAAAAGAGGCATTTTCTACCAAGGAGAACATATGACAAATAATTTAGTCCTGCTCAATCCGACTTTCTCTAGTGTCTTCATTTACCAAATGTCATGGATTATCTTAAAGATAAAAAAACCCTTTGCCTCTAACTCTCCCACACTCTGGGTGAGTGAATCAACATGAAAAACACCGAGTGTAGGTGCATAAGGGGAGGCAGACCCATCAGAGAGGGAGGGGGCTCAGCCCCAGATCCAGCCAGCATTAGTGCCCCAAGGGCAGGGCTTCCCCTCTCCTGCAAACGAGTTCATAGAATCATTATGGTTGGAAGGGACCTCCAGGGTCATCAAGTCCAACCTTTTCCCCATCATTTCTCTAACCCCTATACCATATTCTCAAGCATCACATCTATTCTTTCTTTAAACACCTCCAGGGATGGTGACTCCTCCACCTCCCTGGGCAGCCTGTTCCAGTGCCTAACCACCCTCTCAGTGAAGAATTTCTTCCTAATATCTAATCTATAGAGGTTCTTCTGCCATTCTTCACAGAGTAGCAATGAAGTCATGGTGACATAAGCTATGAACATTCACAGTTATTTCAGTGGTTTCTAGTCTAAAATATCACTTGATATTAAAGGGACAAACAAGTCCTGGCCTTTCATGAAACAGTATAAAGCAGAGATGGGGAAGACGGAGGTAAAGGATTCATGCATTCAGCGAGGGGCGGGTTAAATCAGTGATTACTGGGGAAGAGGTGAGGAAATGCTTCACTGCTCATTACCCAAGTGGAGTCTTCCCATTGTTCCGACACAAAAGGAGTCACATGAGTAAGGAAATGACCAAATGCTGGGTTTTGGATTAAGAAGCACTTTCCTAACCAGAACAATCATAGGTTAGCATGGTGAAAGTAAATCCCCATTGTTTAATTGAAGTCAAAGTGATCTTGTGGTTGTATTTTTCATATCAGTCTTAAGTTGTAGGCTGAGAGACATTGTGGCTTCTTGAGTTAAAAACACCTTAAGAATTGGATACACACACACACACACACCCCCCCCAGTGTTATTACTTGGTTTAACTTTCATTATTTAGGTTTAAAATACCCAATGAGACCCACCCAGGTTCTCTTTCAAGAGACAATAACAGCTTTTAGTGCAGGAAAGATTACTGGAATCAGTGATGTGATTAGGGTTGTAAATAAGTAGTAAAAGTTGTCACCATCAGAAAAAGCCTGCTTTGCTAACAGGAAGATGCACACGTTTTACTGACAGGGCCATAGGATGAAATCCTGCTTCAACCAGACATCAATAAAGAACAATATCAGAAATTAACTACAAGGCCTGATGAAGGTTATTTGTGTCAGAGGGAAAGGTTCACTGCCATCACCCCCTCCATGGATTTTTTCTCTTAATTGCCAATGAGGAGACAAAATAGGAAGGCTGGACCATTTGGCTAATCAATAAAAAAATAGCCTGCCTTCACATTTGCCTGAGGAGCACTCCTTGGGTCAGGTCCATGTAGCAGCCACCAAAGTTCTTGCAGGGGTCACCAGTGATCAAGACATTTTCTGATGGCTTTTGAACAACAGTGAGCCACAGCAGCTGCTGTGAGGTTGCAGATCTGAGCAGAACTGGAGATACATGTTTTATGTTAATCATCATCCTCACGGTTATGGGAGAACTCCTGGTGATAAAAACGACTTGTATTTACAACCTTAGACAGCTGTTTTAATAAACAAAGATGAAGTATTACTCCATTACATGCTCTGCACTGCATTAGTGATCAGATAAGATGGAGCCTCTCCAGAAGGTGCTGGGAGTCTTTCTGAATAAGAATTGCGGTGGAAGCACCACAGCCCATTAACAGAAGTACGGCAGATGTGTCCTATAGGAGTTCCTTAAGGCCAGTGTCCATCTCCTTTTCCTTGCCTCCAAACATTCCTACACATTTCACGGAAAGCACTCAAGCAGCAAGAGGCCGTTCAGTATGAAACAGTAGATTAGTGCAGCCCATTGTTATTATCTCACCTTCTCCAGGTTTCATTAACAAAATGTTTATTGAAAAAATACATTTCTGTCTGTATTAATTCCTTATTTTTTAGCTGATTCAACTCTGCACTGAAATAAACACAACTATTGTTTCACACTTAATCTCGCCACATTTTCTAGCAACAGGGCCTTTTTACAATCTTCAGATTGGACCAGCCAAGGTTCTTGTTGATTCAAAACACTATTTTCTGCACATGTAGCTTTACAGTAACTAACATATATTTGGTCTGATTCCTACCAGCTTGCTCCCTGTCCCATTACTTTTAACCTATTTATTAATTAGTGGCAAATCTGACAAGCTTGATTTCTACCATAGTGCTGCAAATACATAAAAACCAACAAAAAAATCTTAACACAAGGTGATCAGTCAAAAATACATATTCCTTTAAATAGATCTGTTTACTAGCAGATGAGAGATGACATCTCTAACTTAACTCACAAAAGATATTTCTTGCCAAAATACTTTTCAATAAGATAAATTACTTATCCAAGTAGAATTTTCAGGAAGATAATTTACTCCATAGATAGAAACCTAGTATTGCATCAGCTGAGAGAAGCAAAATGTTATCAAGACAGTCATCATCAAGTCACTACTTTCTGTATAAATTTCTTTTTTTTAATGATATGGCTCAATCAGCTGCACCCATTTCTTTGAACTTCATCGAAATATAGTTGACCTGTGTCTGAATTTAACAAATGCTGCTAAGCTTGAATGATTACTGGAGCAAATGGAATAAAAACTACAGTGCAAAACTCCAGTTGCTTGAGACTCTGTTAAGCTTCTTATTATACCCTCAAAGCCATAGGTAGATGTAGTTAGTCATGATAAAGCAAATTGCTCTGTTGATTTTCTTTTCAACAGCAAGTTCAAGCTTTGAACTAAAGCATAGCTTGTGTTGAGGTTAAGCTTGAAAGCAATATTAAAAAAAATTAAAGCTTTTATTCTTATCTTTATTATACTGTACATGTACTATTTGGCAGAATAAACATAAAAGCCAAACCCTAGATTGTTTGCCCAGAAAAATTGCCATTCTTGGTCCTCAGTGTCCCAAGTATATATAATCTCCGACGTAATCCTGTCATCTGAGTCATCATACCAACTACACAGCAGATAACAATAGCAGCAACTAGGAAGGGAGAGGAAAAAAGTGGGAAAAACAATGTTATAATTGTGTAGTCATAGGATGAAAACACACATCTGAATTTTTGTACCTATTTTAAGTGGAGCTACTTTCACTACCAGCAGTTAATACTCCTCTTTTTTTTTAATGGGAGTCCTTACGTAAGACCTTTTAGTCAGGTGCTTGCTTCTTTGTCTTAGACCACCTCTGGCTAGTGTCAAGCTTTGCCTGGTGTTACCCACCTCAGTTTGAGTATTGAGAGAGTTCCCTCTGGAAATCTGTTTTGTCATTTATGAGGCAGTAATCAAGGAAAACACATTCTTTTGTCTATGCTAAAGACATTGCAACTTTCAATTCAAAAGTTTTACCACTTCCATATTTTGCAATAGTGATTTTAACAGGTAGAGATCTCAAGAGTACTTTCTTGCTATTCTCAAGAAGATACACAAAAGCATTAAGTCCTTGAAAAAAATCATCTTCCAAACTCTCAGGAATTCCTAAGTTGGTCCTCAAAAAACCTGTGCTAGCCATCTTCTCTCACAGCTCTCGTTTAGTGACTGGACTGCATGACAAGAACTGTGCAAGTTTGTATGTCCCATACAATTGCTGTGGAGGATGAAGACCCTTTTCCTCAGAATAATTATTTCCAGGGTTCTTCAGGCTCCTCTGTAGAGCTGGGTAAAGATTTGAAGCACGTGTACTCTCATCATCCACACACCTACTACTCCCACTGGTGGTGAGGAAGCAGGAGAAAGCAGCAAAAGAAAAGCCTACATATAGAAAGACAGACAGAGTGTCGGAAAAAGAAGGTCACAAGTACTGAAGTATACATGATTATAAAGTCTAAGTGCAAGAAAAGAAATGGTAAGAGAGAAAAACTAAAAAAGCATTTAAATGTAAGAGCAAAGGCAATTAGACTACAACCACAAAGCTAAGCATCCTGCCAGACTTACCTGCAGTTTCCCAAGCTCTTCCAGCCTAACAACAAGAAAGCTGCTCTGACTTCCCTTTCCCCTTTTATCAGCAGGCTTTACACATGCACATGGGAAGGCTCACAACTGCCAGCTATTACTTAATTAGGTGGAATAGGAGTAGTCTGTGCTATAGATCTCAATGGTCCACACTCTATTCATTATGCAAGTTGGGGCCTGGTGTTGCTACAATTACAGCTTTTCAATTGAGAAATCAAACCAAGAGTGTCTCTCTGGACAGAAGCTGGTGCTACACTCCAGATCTCCAGGGGCTGCGCAGGCACAGCAGCCGCTGCCTCACGCAGCTGCAAGGATGCTCTGGTCAGCAGGATCTTGCAGCTATGGGGGACAGGGATGATGTGCCTCACTCAGCAAAACTTTGGGAGAATTGTTAATAAAGTGTGCATGTTGCATAGTCAGAGTGAAGAAATGTTTGATTTCAGTGTTACTTGTGATGTTGCTTCTAATGAGCGTGTAGGTTGTGGTGTTACAGAGATGCCTCTCCACTGCCCATCGCTCATTAAATTTGTTCATTGGAATGAGGACCTCAAGTGGTACTGTGTTTGTATGCTGGGACAAGATCTTTTCCCAGAAAGCTTTTGTTGTTTCATCAGTGTGCACAATGAGCAGTGCTGCTGATGTCGAATCAGAGCTGGTTAGTACCTGCTGGACGTCAGCTTCTGTTACAGTATGCAATGCGTGAGGAAGAAAAAAGAAAGATGGTGTAGTCAAGTATGTTGAATACCGTATCCTATTGTGTGTTAACACATGTAACATATCTCCCAGTTTCTTCATTTTTAAGAAGGGCTATAACAGTATTGCTGACTGTATTTTGACATGAATGGATGAGTACTTGTGAAGCACTTGAGTATGATGAGAAAAGCTTCAGAGGTGATTACAGTTTTATAGGAAGTGGAGGGTTGGCACAATACGCACTGAAGAAATCTGCAGCCACATGTGACTGTCTCTTAACATGCCCACAACAAGCTGCTGAATCACACCTGCTTCCTTTAATACTGGCGTTTTCTCATTTCGCAGGCTTTAATATGCAACTCTTTTTGAAGCAACGCATGCATATACAATCATATACACATGCTTATATGTAATTGCATGAACCTTGATGTTGAGCTTGGAAAGAAATGACAGTACTGCAAGATCTGCATGTGGGGGGAGAGGGGACTGCAGCTGCAATCGAGTTCAGCAGGAGCAATGGCCAATACAAACCCGATCCTGCCTCCAGTGAGAGGCGACGTCTTTTACTTCCATGCACTTCCAAGCTCTTGGGAGAGGCTGAAAAACTCTGCCACTCCAGACCACAAAACGTTACTCCCGTGGCTGGCAGAGTCACCGCGCCGTGGCGGAACTCAGCCTACCAACTGGATGGCCTCGGAGGCTGCTCCTCCCAGCTGCGGAGCACCAGAGCAGGGCACTGGGCAGGGCGAGCATCCTTTCCGCAGCAGCCGCTTTTTTCTGCATCCCTGCTGTGCCTTGGCGCTCCCAGAGAGCTGTGAGCTGCAGCAGCTGCTGCTTCGAAGGGATGGTCTGGCAAATCCTGCAGCTGTGGGAGGCAGCGGTTGGATTGCAAACAGCAACGTAATGCCTGTGGAAAAAGAGGAGCTATGCTTATTACAAATAAAAGTAACGATGCGGCGCTCTGTTGTGTAGTAATCTGCACTGCTGTGCGGTCGCGAGGGGAGCGTTTGTCTCCAGAAGGCAGAGAACTATCTTAAAGAAATAATCAATTTGGTGGAGAAAAATATAATACAGTCACTGTGATAACTCTACATGAGCTAAGCATGAAAGTTAAGAGGTTTGAAGGAAAAGGAGGGAAAAGGAAGACAAGACAGGAAGGACTTGAGTTGTGGGAAGTGTAAAATAGAAGAATGCGTCATGTAAATGTGATTTAGAATAGAGTGGGAAGATGATAGAAATTTTGTAGGAAGGTTTGGATTTTCTTAGCTTTGAAAAGCATTTGGGAGTTTGCTGGCTCTCAGTGATTCTCATAGATTTCCCTGTAATTGGGGGAAACGGGATTGTTTCTTCCTGTAAAAGGCAGCGTCAACATCAGAGTGGGAATATTTTGGAACAACTTATTTCTGTGATTGGTTGTGGCTGACTATTTGCTTTAATTGGGAAAGCTTCTTCTGGGAGAATGTGTTAGAAAGCTGTCTGCAGCCCTATCATGCTGCTGTAACGTTGAGCAGTAGGGATCTGAGGAACATTTGTGCCCTCCTGGTTCTGGAGAAGAAGAATAATCTGGAGGTGACCAGGAAACTAGTTTATAATGTTCAATATTCTGGAAAGAAAGGGTATGTTCCATCGACCCTTTGCCATATTTTGCTCAGCACAGAAAGGACAAAAGGACAATTAGGAAGGAAGAAATAGCCTTTATGGCATTACCAGAGTTCCAATAAATAGCTTCAGAAACGTGGTTCTTATTGCAAGTGAAGATAGAAAAACCAAATAATAGTTGTATAGATTGATTTTGCAATGTTACTGGGCTTACAGGGTTGTACTGAAGAATATTACCTGAAAATCCTTGACCAGAATTCAGAAAATTATCATCATCATCACAAGTTCTTTATCCACAGAACTGTATATATAAAACTGTACATTTTGATGCCTCTTTTTAGAATTTTCAGTAGGTAGTAAATAGCACCTTGTGTTGTGGTCTCTGTGGGGAGAGGAAAGATAACTGGTATTCTAATCTGACAAATCACGAAAAATGGAGCTAGAAAAAATACACATATCTAACCATAATATTTTTTTTTTCCTGCAAAAATGAGCTTTCTGGGTAATAATTTGGCTCTGAAAATTTCTAGACTTGATAGCTGTAATAATACAGTTTCCAGAGCTTATGTGCTTTTAGGGAATGGCAAAAATTGCCATTCGACGTAGTACCAAAGTTAGAAGACAGGATTATGCTCTTGCTTTGCTACTGGTTGTGATTGGGAAGAGCTGCTTTACTTTTCCAAGCCTCAGTCTTTATAGATGCATAGTGTACATAATATTATTTCTCTCCTATGAAAAAAAAAGAAATGTAAGAAGGTTTTGTACAGGAATTGGACTTCATTACTATAGATGAGTCTAATCTGAGATGGGTTTTCTGTAAGCTTGCCTACTGAGATAAGAGAGAAGTAGAACTGTCTGCTTTGGGCATCCTAACCGCAGAAGTTTGGGAACTTTTTGTAGGAACTTGGTGTGGTTTGGCAGTATGAAAAATGCAGTGTTTGAGCGTCCAGTGCTGCATGAAAAATGCTGTGGCCATTGCCAAAATACAGCCTGATAGAAGCATGTTTAGCTTATTCAAATGTCTTCAGAATACGCAGATAAGTTAATTTTGTACTGGCAAGGTTTCCTGCTTGTCCTCTTTATGCTGGGATCATAGGTCACATCTGTCTTGACTTGCAAGAAGTCAATAGACGTTCCATATTGCTTGATTTGTCTAATTTACCAGGATTGTGATGGTATGATTAGCTTGAACCTGGGTGATCAGATAGCAGGTATATGATCTCTCTACTCGTGTATAGAAGATGCTAATCCTATATTAGTAACCTAAAAAGCCTAGAATACATTGATTAAAATACCTGTAAAATTAGTATAGATGTTTCCTCCGTACCATCTGGTTGCCAAATGTGGCATTAGGCAATAATAGCTTTCAGCCTGTGAGAGTGGTAGAAAAAAATTTACAAAGCGGTTTAACCTTTCTGGCTATAAGAGCATCGTAACTTTGGCATCTGTTCTAGTCCCACTTAAATCACTGGAGTTTTTGACACAGCTTTTTTTTTACGCAGGGTAAGATGGGATTCTGCTTGTAGACGCGGCTTCATTTGTCCTACAAATCTGTGTGTGTTTGTCATCCAGTTGACACCCATTCTTTGATCATGGTTTTTTGTGTTGCTTTTTTTGTGTGTGTGTGTTTTGTTTGTTTGTGTTTGTTTGGTTGGTTTTTCTTCTTTTCTCTTACAGGAATGATAGAGACATATTTTCTCCGGCAGTCATTGCAAACAGTAGAGGCTTTGCCTGCAATTAGGAATGGTCAGTATCCAACCAGCATAAGTTTTAGTTCAAATGTTTTGGAATCGTGTTCCTTGTTTTTATCATTTGATGCTATATTCATTTTTTGGCCTTGCTGTACAATATAGATACGTGCACACACACGCATACGTACATCAACCAGCAATGTGGAGAGCATTTTATAGAAAGAAAAAATATGTCCCACCGTTCCCACAATTTTTGGCAAATAATTTTTGGTTCAGCATCAAACTGGGGATAAAATAGTAGTTATTTTCACCGCAAATAATGATACATCTCAAAATGGGGAACCAAACTTCTATGCCTTGTTGTATTTTCCTTTCACTTCCTCAGACCAAATGAGTTGTATTATATTGTGGAGCAAAATGCTGGAAGTTTCCATTTTAAAAAATATGGAAAGTAAATAGAAAGCATGTGTTCTTTTTTATTGTAGTTTTTTATGGAGGTTATAACCAGAGTTGTTTTCTTAGAGCTTTAAGCTGAGTTGTTATAAGCAGTTATTCTTGGGGAGTCCGTATGGACCTGCTCCAACGTCGTTCAAGCAAATAGCAAGATTTCCAGCAATTTCAGTGTGCTTTTGATCAGGCTCTTAATCTTCTAGAAAATGGTGAGCGTAACAGAACTATTGTGTACATGGTGCTGACGGTGCATGGAGTTGCTTTTGTGACTGAAGGGGAAGAAGATGGAGATTTACCAACTGGTTGTCTGTAAGTATTGTTTTACTTCGTTGTCATTCTGTTTCCCTGTTTTTGTATAGAAAAAGTTCAAGTATATCCCCTTTAAAAGGGCTGCTTTTGTGTTAAGGTACTTAAAGTTTAATGTCTTTGTGTCAAAGAGCTTTTACAAAAGAAGATTTGTCCAGGCATATCCTGTAATAAACATCTGGAAACTGCAGGGGTTAGCTAATGGTGGCTGTATAGCAAGGATAGGGTTTAACTAGCTTGCTTTACATCAGGATTAATTTTTCTCCTGTTTTTGTTTGTTCGTTTGTTTTGTGCTTTAATCTTCTCCATTCACTTATTTAGTTTGTAATCTGAGTATTATTATGTTCTATCGTGGTTAAATGGTCTTAAATAATCTTCTGGTTCATAGGTAGTACAAAATGCTTCACCCTGGATTGATGCAGGGAGGGCTGTCTGGAAGCAGATTACATCTCTGCGTAGTATTCACTGATTGACTGTTTGAAGTGCAAACTTACTCATCTTTAAAGACAACTTCCTTTAGTACAAAATATATAGGAAAATGAGTATTTCTAGATAAGTCAAAAGGAAAAGCTGCCACGGCGGTAATAGACATAATTTGTGTGCGTGCCAGAAGTTTAATTAGGATTAAGCAAAACAGAAAACTAGAGATTTAGCCTATCTGATCTAAACCAGAAGTGAAATCCCTTAAACAGTTTGGGGCAGGGAGGGAATTTAAGGTTTTTACAAAATGGAAATGGAAAGACAGTGAATATTTTCTGTAGCAATAAGGGAGACAAGGAGGAATTGCAGAAAATACCATAAAATAATCAGGAAATATATGTTTGCAAAGGTTCCAGAGACAAAATCAGATAAGGAAAGTTCTATCAAATAAGAAGCAGAATACGAAGTGGTGATCCCTCCACTGCATGTATAGCCCCGTGAATAAACACGCAAAACCACAATCCCGATTTTCGATGTGATGGTGCTGAAGGGTAACGAGTTGTAATGACAAGAGTCATTGTCAAAGTTCTCGGATGACAATTGGAGGTTTTGGAAAACAATTTTAAGTGTATGACTTAATCGGTAGTTCTTGGAGAATTATTGTCACTGACAGTACAGAAGCAGATTAATTGAGTGGATGTGCAGAAATAAAAGTTATCATCCTCCAGATTTAGCTGCACTTACCTAAAGTACAGCTTGACTCTTACAGATGAAATGGGACTAGGTCAGTCAGGGTGGAAGTTAGTTGAGTGAGTCAGCCTCAGGCAGAGGCACAAACCTCGATTCATTCCATGGAGCAACGGAAACAGCCTTTCCATGTGCCACCAGTGCCTGCTGGGGCAACACCAAGAAATGTTTACCAGGAGCGCTGCACTGCCGGTCGTGCAATAGAGATGCTGCTGCCCAAGGACCCGAAGGAAGCTGGTTCACCTCAGGACCTTGCCATCTCTCACAGCAACTCCCCTCTGGTGATTCCCCTGGGCCTTCCAGCAAAAGGATCATTTTAATTACTTTGAGGAAGAAGGAGAAAAATAAAGATGGAAATGAGAAATGCATGCGGCTACAGATGCTTGCAGGTGTTCGCTGGCAATGCCTTTGTTGAAACTCAGCCTCTTTTGATTCTGAAGTAGGAAAATTTTTGCTGCTGTGATATTTAAAGCTAATTTTGTTCTCATTTATGCAGGAAGATAAATTGTGATACTTATGAAACTATTTCATTTTAATTGTGTATTTTAGAAGATGTTTAATATTCAAGAATGGTCTAAATTGAGTCTTAGAAAGTTTATCTTACTGCTCTGTGTATTTCACCTGTGGATCCAGTCTTGAAAAAAAACTGATTACAAAGCTGCAAGCAAAGTCTCATTGCATTTCTCTGCTCTGTTACCTGATTTTTTTTTCCCAGAGAGGCCTGCCTTAAGAGGCCACACGTTCTAAGCCCATAGACTGTCTTGTATCTCAAACTGCTAATAAATGCCAACTAGTATTAATTACAGAGTTGTTGTGTGGTTCATAGTAAGAGTTCTTCTAAAACTGGAGTGGCTTCAGTCTGTTACAACAGTACGAGCAGGTAACAGGTCTTCCCAGGTAGGAGTCAGCCAGAAATAAACATTCTTGGATCAGAACTGTGCAGACTGGTGCATTTTGAGGGTAATCAGCACTCTTGTTGTGCCTTTGCTTCCATCATCAAGCTTTTAACAGAGTGCAGGGAAGATCCATGCATAGGCAGCACCTAAATTTGGGTTATGTCTACTCTGTGGGCTCATGCTTTTATCTGTATCCTGAGCCTGTAGTGGGAGAACAACTGCAGGAGATGTTGGCTTTGCCATTCTCCCTTAAACTCAGTGTCATTTGGATGGGGTTATTGGAGTTCTCCGGTGAGTTCATTGCCCTGAGCACATGGAGAGCTGGGATCCTTTCTGTTCTATTGACTTCCTCCTAAACGAAGAGGTATTTTATCATTTGCCTTGTTTCTCCGAAAATGTGATCTGCCGTCATTTTTTCCATGTGTGGAGGTGACTTCAGAGTTATGTCTTGTGGGTTTTTCTCCTTTGCTGGCTTGACAGGCTGTATGGAGCCTACTTGTCCACACAAACACTTAAGCGACGTGCCTGAGGTTAGCCAGTGGGGAATATGACTTCCATGTGCTAGACCAGACATAATAAGTGCCTCAGATTTGGTAACTCTAAGCATTTTAATTACATGGGTTCATGTAGCTAATGAAGGAATGCAGTAAAATTTAATTTCATTATTATAGTAGGTAGCGTGGATTCAGTATTTAAGCTGACGTGGTCATACATAGGTTCAAATTCTTCAGAGAATTCCTCATTTAAAATCTATCCATTTAGACAATTTGTTTTCATTAATGAGAAAAAATCTGAAATACTTTTTGAAACTGTCTCAAATAAAGTTTACTTCTGGTTTTCCACAGTTTCTGCAATTAAGTGAAATAGTAAAGTTCAGTTTAATTGACCATGCACAATGTGTTTGCATGGTACTAATTTTGAAATCTGAGGCTTAATGTTGAAGTTAGGATTTGAATGAGATAAGTAGACAAATACAAATTTTTTATATACACTAAGCTTTTCACTCACTATGATGCTGATGCTTAGATACCCTATTTAATGATAGTTAATACAGTGATACTGATTTTGTCCCTGCTGTGTTCATTAATAGCCCCAGAAGGTAATGGAAATCTTATTAGACTCAATACTGGATATTAATGCTGTGCCTGACTATGGTATGAAAAAAATGAAGAAAGAGCCTGCAAACATTTGTAAGTTAATTGCCTGACTTGGAAACCACTAATGTACATGAGTAACATTTACTCACGCAGATTGTCTCAGTGAATTCCAAATCCCTCCGATGGGTAGTTGTGGGATAAGGCCATAAATCACACCTTTATGGAAAGTCTAAGAAATGTTAATGGGAAGGCACCCACAAGCTACTGTGGAGACTTAATAAGTTTCCACGAGCAGCATTTTAAAGGAATATATAATTAAATAAAAGTACTGGTTAACGTTTAAAGAGCAACTGGAAGTTGAAATTAGTTTGCTTATACGTATTTAAAAAAAAAATAAATCTGGTTCAGCCATCAGCTTGCAGTAGAGGTTTCTACTCCACATGACTACCACAGCCCCCATGTCCATGTTCCTTCACACCTGATACACCAAACCCAGTGCCTACATGGTACATGCCCCCACAGAGGTTTATCATTTATTTTTGTGGCTGACCAGGGTTGTAGTAGCATCAGGGGCTGGGCAGTCACCTGAACGACGCTGGAGTCTGGCACTCTGCTTTCAGATAGGAAGCAATGCCGGGGCAAACATTGATGGGAGCCATCTTCTGTAAATGACAGCCACTCCCCTTCTGGGCTAATTTATTTGGGTGCCTGTAGCCAGGTGCAAAGATGCTCTGCAAGTGGAATTTACACAGCTTGAAAGTATAAAGCAATTATTTATTGATCAATAATCATGTGATGTAGCTAGGATTTAAGAAGCTGCTAGGGGCCTTATTTCCAGGAAGGTATTGGAGAAGCTCTTGTTGTCTATGGAGGCATCAGCTGGTAGAGGAGGACTTTGTTTCTGTGACTCTCTGAAGCACATCCTTGATGTTGCTTTCCTTTATGAGCTCCTTTGCTATTGGTTACTTTACCTGCTGAGTTTTGCTACCCTGACTGTATTTCCTGGTAAGTTGGATTTGTGTATGATTCTTTTTCTTGTTTTAGTGGGGGTTTTTTGGGGCGATAATATGTTTTTGTACATTGCTGTTTTTATTTCTGGGTAGCTGGTTGATAGGTGAGAGCACCCTGGGGAGACACAGGCTACCAGCATCCCAGACAGAGCTGTGGTGAGACCCAGGGCAGTGGCAATATCCATCCCCACTAGTCTCCTGTCTGCAGGGGTTCCATCCTGCCTGTGGGTATCCTGGGCCCTGTGTTAGGTCAAGGATTACCAGTCTTTGTTATATGCGTGGGTTCCTTGAGTACAAGCCGTGTAACTGGCTCAGAGTTGTTTGTTCTTAGCCAGAAGGGTCCTTGTTGTTGGCCATGTCAGCTGAGCGAAAGATGGAGGAGGAAAAATGGATTTTTCTAAGGGTGAGTCTAAAGGTTGACTTCAGATGCTTACTAAGCCTACAGAGCTATCACACAAAACAAGTGAGTTTTGTTAAATATTGAGTCTTATAATGTGTTTCCTTCTCTCTACTTTAGCAATATCTCTCACAGGCTAGGGTGAGGTAAGGTCCCGCCTTGGTGCAGGTCCTTTCTGCCTTTGTTTCAGCGAGGTGCTGACACCACAGTGCCCTGGGAGCCCCATCAAGACTTCAGTGGGTTACAGCCACTGCCACCGGCTCTGCTCTCTGCGAGCATGAGGCCATGGGGTGCAGGAAGGCAGGCCTTGTCTCCAGTGTGGTGACTGGGGATCTCTCAAGTTCAAAAAGATTCATAGAGCTTGGAAATGAGTGGCTGTATCTGTGCATTTTTTCTAGTTGTTCATTTGACTTGATCCTTGCATTTTCTGGTTTTGGCAGATGACCCAGCATCAGAAACTGTGTCAGAATGGGCATACAGATGCCTTGTGCGGGTGATGAGGGTTTGGGCCTTGACCATCAGTAGTGTCAGGGCACATGGGCTGCCTGAAGAGATTAGTCTTGAATTCAGTAACCAGGCTGACAGTTTGGGAGGTAGTTTTTCAGGCTATGGATTTTGTTACAGGACTTCTTCAGGGACCAGGTAGTCAGAAAAACCTTTTTATCTGTCTCTCCAGGTGGACAGGGCTCCCAAACTCTAATTTTATGACTCTTAACTGTCTGGAAATATATCCACAGCGGTTGGTCTGTAACTGGCAGTCTCTGGCAGCAGTAGTGGCTGAGGGAGCAGGGTCGGGACAGCAGTGAAACAGATCTGGGGACAGGATAGAAGCTACCCTGCATTTTTATGGAGAAGTTAAATGATTAGTTGTTTTTGTGTTGTCTTTTCTGTTTTGTTTTTTTTAATTGCATGAACAACTATTTCAGTCTAGAGGCTTCAATGGAGTAGGTATTGAGTTTTGCTTGGAGCCAAGTCTTCGTTTTACCAGGGCACTTGAAGTGCATGTATCAGCTTTTTTTGAAAATTGATGCCCAAGCAGTTAAGTTTTTTATTTGTCCATTCCCTATCTGGGGTTTTGCTGAAGCTTCAACACCTAAACACTGGGCATGGATAGAAATTCTCTGTTTGAAGTTTGTGGTCATGCTTCTGTGCCTTCTTTGCACTGGGGGTGTTTTTCTAGACAAACTCAATGAGGTTCAGGACTTCAAGATTGAAAATCTTGTTTGCAGGCCACAGTGAAACTGGTGTAATGGAAAAAAAACCCTCTGTAGCATGAAGTTAAATACATACTTTCTATGCCATCTAGATAATGAGTGTATTGTTTAACTTCCTTACTAAGAATCTTTTTTTTTCTTTATTGTGTTTTAAACTTTAAAAGTTATTGAAAGTCCATGCCTGTGTTCTGGAGATGTGTGTGGGTGGGTAGGAACAAAGATCCTTGAAAACGTAAGTCAAAGACTCATTCTTTTTCTTTAGTAGGAGCTGTGTTTGTATAATGCTTATGGATGTGGGAAATTAGGAAAAGGTAAAGCAACTGATGCCTAAGTAGAAATAGTAGAACATATTTTTTATGTGTGTTTGCTTAGTGTTGGTGTCACTTACCACGGTAGGTAAGTCATAAACAAAATACACTAGACAAATCATGATTACTATATTACTGCATTTCATGGATGTGAGGAGTGAATCTGAGTGTATTAAGGGTAGTAATATTCCAAAGTAGTAGACCACATCAGTGCTGGGCAGCAAGAATTCGTGAGTATTAATAGATTAAATAACATTAGCAATCCTTACTTCTATCTAGGTTGCATTATCAGGAATAACACATAGTTTTAAAAGGATCTTTAGGCTTTTTGTTGTTTTTTTTAATCTTTCTTCTTGGGGCAAAAAAAAAATCTTTGCCATTCACTTTGTACCCTGGTCCTGTTATCACTTTTACCCACATCGTATTAAACTTTCTCTTCCAGTATAAAGATAAGATATATATATATATATAGCGCACAGGTTGTAGAAGAAATTATTCACAACAGCAGGTAGAACAGCAGCTCTTTAACCTCAGAGTTGTATTTATTTAGCTGTATTTAAAGCAAAAGCTTATGACAGCTATGAACTGTTAGTGCATTAATCAGGATGTAATTAATATTGGTTTGTCTTGAACCCGAGTAAGAGCATGCTTAGATGGTTAGCAAAATGCAGTTTGGACTTCATAGCACTGAAGGCATTGCTAGATAACATGTATAAGTGATGTGACCTGCAAAGGGGCAATGAAGATGAGTGTATTTGCACATAGGAAACATCGAAACAACTCAAAGGCAAGATAAATGTGCGGAGTGTCCTACCAAATGCACAGGGGTGAGTGGCAAAGACAGCATAAGCATTTTTGGGAACAGATAAGACCCACTTGGATGGAGTGAGCCGTTTGCAGAGAAACCTCAAGAAGGCAGAAAAGGCTAGCCTGTCTCAGCTCCAGCTTTCCTTGTTGAGGAGCTGTCAGTCAGACCTGACCACATTCACCTGTGAAATGAAGAGCCATCATCAGCCAGTCAGCTGGTTTAAGATAGAGGTGTGAGAGTCTGATGGTTCTGCCTGTAGTGAAGATGGTTAACGGAGTATAAGGTCTAACCACCAGCATGCTGCTGCCTTCAGTGAGCTTAGTACAATTTTGGTTTAAAGTTTAAAGCTGGTCTGATTTCAGTCTTCTAAGCCTTTTCAGCCTAGCACACTGTAATTCCCTAAGTGATATTTTGAGATGATGTGTATTAATTTGCAGTGCGGATTGGCTTTTCTTGACAGAGTTGCAGCCAGGAGGAGCAGAAGAAAGCTAGTGTGCTTAGAGGAGAGGAGATGCTGGAGCTCTTGTTCTCTTAGCAAGAAATCTGTATGACCATAAGACTATAATAGTTGGCTTTGGATTGAAGACAGCTGTAGGTGGGTGGGGGGAAAAGGAAGATGAAGATCTGAGGATTGACTGTCCCATTAAGAGCAAGTGCTTCAGTCTTGTGGTTTAAAACTCACACCTGCTGCTTCCAAAACGGAGACAGGGCTTTAAAATGGGCTATAGGTGTGTAGTCAGAAGTCAGGGAAGAACTAATTGCCGAGAAAGAAGGTGGACTACCTTCTGAGTGGTGCCATTTACAATGCATTGTTCACATTCGTGGTAGTTAGT
This sequence comes from Halcyon chelicuti, assembly GCA_027560355.1. Taxonomy (NCBI): domain Eukaryota; kingdom Metazoa; phylum Chordata; class Aves; order Coraciiformes; family Alcedinidae; genus Halcyon; species Halcyon chelicuti. Next base: position 18,285 of record JANHGA010010474.1, read on the forward strand.
GGTGTAAGCTGCTGGCACAACTGTTTTTTGCCTTGCTTAGCGTTTAGCTTGTGCTGATCAGCTCTTCGCTAGGGAGCAGAGAGTCTCAGGCCTTACCATATAAGATGTTGAACTAGTCTTTGAAAAGGTGGTTGCTCACAGGTTGTTCTGCTTTCAAACAGTTTATATGTAACTAGGATGCTTACAGTAATGGCTGTTATCTTTTCATGTCAAGTGACTGAATTACTGGCCGGGAATGTTATGTGTTCACATAGTCGGAAGCTTTGTGCAATGAAAATACAGGGGTCCTTTATCTGCTTTAAAGATGTGATTGCACTTGAAAAAAAATAGTTATGAGTAGAATATGGAGCGGTAACCCTTGCTCCTAAATGTAGGCAGTAATCTAATTTGAGATGTAGAAACTGACTTTTTGAGCATTTGGTGAAGTGTCTAATCCTTCTGGAGAAATAATTGTGTGTTAATTAAGAGCCAGAATTCCATGAGGCTTATTAGCTGTCTAGCTGGATTTGAGAAGCAGAAGGTTGAACAGAGTTTAACTAAAATTTAGAACTGTTAATTAGTCTCCTTTCTTCCTGGTCTCCTTTATTTTCTTGAGGGTTTTTTTTTTTTGGTTTGTGTAGCACACTTTGAATGACCCATGAGAAACTACCATGCTTCTGACATGATAGCTCCCAGTTGTAAATGCTGTACTTTACTAGCTGTGAAAGAATAAAGCTTTAAAAGAGCTTGGCTTCCCTTAGCTACAAGCTAGCTTGTTGTGGAAGGAGAAATGACAGAAAGTGGAAAAAGCAGGCTGGCTAATCTTGTTAAATTGGCTGAATAATGTTGCTGGAACACACAGATGATCTAATAAACTTTAGCTGACCTGTCTTAGTTCAGTGTTTTTTAAAGGGTTTAGGATATGTTTGATAGGCATATGGAAACACAAATATGAAATGGTCTTCCTTATAGACCTCCATTTTTTGATAGTTATGAACATAGGAATTTGTGAACATGCCAAGGTTGTACTTCACTGCTGCGTGCCTGGTCAAGACCGGTGGGGGGAAAGTAGACCCTGAAACCTGTTTCAGTATCTTCAAAAGTTTGTTAAAGAGTGCACAGAGATGTGAACCATTTCCTGAGTTTTTCACTTGGACACTGTGATAAACGTTACTTTTTTGGTGGGAAGGGGTGAGGGGCCTGCTAGGATGCAGTACAAACTCCCTGGGATTCTGGTATGAGGAGAGTGGAACTGAGCAAAGCAGCTGCTATTTCAGCTCAATAGCCCCTGTACCCCCCAGTGAAATCATTTTGAGCCTGCTGAGTAGGAACAGTTTAAAGGTCTTTTGTAAGAGACACAAGAATTTTAGTCGTTATTTAGTCTTGTCAGAGTCTGCTTTGTACCTCCAACAATGAATACCACTTCATTCCAGGGGTGTAGTTAATCCCTTAAACTAATTTGACTTCAGGCTCCACTCCTCTTAGATTTAAGGTTCCACCTTTAGATGTTTTGTTGTTCTAATCATGGAAACGGTTTTTTCCCTCTCAGTTTACAGTATGTCTCAAGTAAGACATTTGCATTAATATAAATGCATTTGCCTAATAGAGAAGCACAGCAAAACAGAATATGCATCCGAATGACTAACCCCGGGAGCTCAGCTGGTTTCATACCAATATGGTGTGCCTGGGTTGTAGGTCACTACTTGGACTAAGGGAGAGAGGGCCGAGTGGGAAAACGAAGTTCATAAAGTGTCGTGGAGAGAGCACTTACATTTTAAGTGGACAGACCACTAGGGTCTGTAAAAATGTGCTAATTGTGCGGATTAGAGTAGTTGTATAGTATGAGTATTGCACTCCTACAGTCCTATTGTTCCAGGCATTTGGGTGTGATGGGTTTTCTTATTTTCCTCCCATATTTTTTGGTTTTTTCCCTCTCTTTTAAAATAAATATTTACTTTTTATTAAGGGTAGTCTAAGCACAGCTCTTAAAGCTAAATTTGAGGAGTACCTGAAACAATAGGGTGCCTGAACATAATTGTGAGAGTCTAGGTATGCTTGAATAAGAATCTCAAAAGCTCTATTGCAAGGATGCGTTTATGGCTGATTCTTTTGGCAGTGTTTGAATTACTCCAGTACTAAATCTCAGGTTGGTTTCTTGTTACTACACTAGCTTTTCTGTCAAGTGTACTGCACAGCCTTCTGATCGGACAGCTACTTGGCGAGAGTTTCTTGCTTAAAATTATACAAAATACCTGTAGTTTCATTTTAAAGGATTGCTTTATAAAAGGTTATACTCAGCCATATGCAGATAAGGCTTTAAACTGTGTGGTTCTGGACAACTAAATCCTCTTCTCTTTGATAGAGGAAGAAAAGTACCTTTTCAAAATATTAGTGGGTTTATAATTCCAGTTGTCCTTTGACTATGATTTGGAAAACACAGTATCTGGATGGAAAGAGCTGAGATATTAAGGCAGCTTGTCTAACCCTGTTTACTGGAGAAACATCTCTGCCTGTGTGCCCTGTTGCTTACTTTACAGGATTTTTTTTTAACTAACTTTCTGTTCTGTTTTACCTTCAGAGATGCTGATCTTTGACGTTTATTACTTCCTGATCTGTAGAGCCTCTCAGTGTTGTTAGAATGTCCTGGGTGTGATCTATTCCCATTTCACAGTTAGACTCCTTTATACAAAATGTAACTGCAAGCAAAGGTGCTGCATTGTCCTTACTGCATCAGCTCAAGACAACACATGCATAGGGGCTATGTAGACTGACAAAGGTATTTTGAATATTATAGCAGTGTCAACAAACACAGATGCACTGAATTTTAATGTTTGGAGGAAATACCTTTGTAGTGGTACTAGTTGAGGTGTTACTTGAAGATAATCTTTTGTTATCTTCTAACATTGAAAGTAGGGAAAGGAAAATCTGCTTTGAGAAGTATATTAACGTGAATAGGTGTTGTTGTAGAGCACCATTTAGAATACATATGGTTACTTATCACAACATAACGGGGAAAAAAAATGCTTTCCCACTAGGAGATATACAAATACAGACTTAAATTACATGGAGCTGTATTGTAAAATTTCCGGGATAATTTTGAGAAAGACCAAGTAGATAAGTGTTCCTTTGTTCTTCTGTGATTTAATAGCCTCCTGTGGTGCAGAATAATTTTGTCAGCACTCCTTGCTTATAGCTGGTGGACTTAGTGGAGAGCTATAGAAAATGATGGACATAAATATAAATGGAGATACTGCTTCTATCATCAACTCTGTATCTCATGTTCATCTTTCTTCGGTAGTCTGGAAGGAACTATATGAAAAGGACACTCAAAAAACCAAACTGTTCACTTCTCTAACTTAGGATGAGTGAAAGAACATGAGGCTTGCTGACACACGCACATTATCTAGCACAATTAATTGAAATTATGCCTTCAAAGAAAGTGTTAACACCAGAATCTAGACCAACTCTGAGTGTCCTTTCAAAGCTACGCCAAAGACACTGTGACCTTATTTTCCCAGTCTTGGTGTGTTTTTAATTTGCTTGGGGTTGTACCCTGTAATTCTCTGTGCTGAAGCAAGCTGAATTTCTGAACCTTTCCTGGCAAATCAAAGGTGCCCTTTTAGGATGTAAGGTAAGGACTGAATCTGACTGCTTTTCAGACAGAAAGGGGGAATATGTGAAGTTTCATGAGATAGCTTTTAAGTTAGGGTTGTAGTAATACCCATATAAGAAACCCATGTGCATCCGAAGTGATGGCATGAGCTTTCTTGGTGTGGGACAAAACAATGGTGGGCCCCTCTCTGTTATCCAGGGAGTATTTCAGAGGTGAAATCTGTATCAAAAGAGATTAGCACATGGAAAGACACCTTTGTGTGTAACTCTGTGGGATATAATCCAAACTATAAATCCTCCTTCTGAAAAGATGGACAAATTATTACAGGTTTGGTGTTCAGAATAAAGGAATGTCTATGACCTACCCTTTTTTAACTCTTGCAAGCTGAAGTCAAATGAGTTACCAAACTGGAAATCCTGTTAAGCTCTTTGCTTTCTAATGGTTAAATGGCTTAAAGGCTTTAGAAAAAACAGGAATTTGCTAAGTATATGTCAATAGTGTTTTATACTGTGATTGACAAATGTTGTATCTCCATCCCAGTTCAGATCTGACTTGACGGATAAGTTTAGCTTTTGTGCCTTAATGGTACTGCATATGTATGTGTATATAATGTTCAAAATATGCATTCAATGGAAATTGAATTTCTGTTAATATCTATATTAAAATCAGGGATTCATGAGTGATAAATAGTTCACCTTTCTTTCCTGACCTAGGAGATGAACAGAAGAAAGCCAGGGATGATATGTTGTCAAGGTAAAATGACATTGTTTAGAAAAGGGGAATATTTGGAGTTCCTGTTTCAATGAATAACATCACTGGAATGTTCACCCCATCAGGCAGCTGTGCAAAACAAGCTTTCAGGAGGTCACCAGCTTGAGCTTGTAACCTTGGTGCCATTTGTCTGGTAGGATCTCTCTTCATCGTAAACCTGAATGCGTTTATTAGGATTGCAATGAATAGGGAATCTGAAGAGAATATTAAAATAGCTGCTATTGTGCCAGAAAGGAAGTGTTTATTTCTGCAAGTACTGGAGCCCACAGAGCTGTTGAAATGAAAGGTCATTTTCAGACCGTGGAGCTACATAGGATGCTTTTGTGAAAGAAGAGGGGAGATGTTAGGGGGAAAAATGGACATTGTTTCTGTTACTCCCACAAAGAATTAAAACGAAATGTTTAGCTGTTCACTTGAGGAAAAAAGTAAGCTAAAATGACAAAATACTATGGTCAAATTTTCTTCAGACAGGCACGAATTGTCTCTTTTTGTTCTGCTTTTTTAGGTGCAGTGAGGTTGGAGAAAGGCATGGTAAATGTAAATACTCTTGTCTTATCTGTCAACAGTATTTTAGCATTTACTAAGGCTGTTTTTGACTGCAGGATTTTGTCAACAGGGCAAGGTAAGACACCCCATTTGCACTATATTTTAGGACTGGAACTTAAAATTGCAGTGGAGAAAACAAGTATAACTGTTGTGCCCAATTTACTTTAATAGGACGCTGAAGTTGCAGAAATCTGGCTGTATGCTGCCATGGGCAGAAGTCTTTAAGACACTTGGAAAATACCAAGTTGCCAAGGAGGAATGATGTTGTGTTCTCCTTTATTTGCTTAGCTGTTCATATATATTTACGTATTTGTAAGAGGGCAGGAAAAAGAGCTTCTCCAGCTAAGAATTGTGGATTGTAAATTGATACCTTGAGAGTAAAAGGAGGGGAAAACTTTCAAAGGAGTGCCCTCCCTTATCCATGTGTAGAACTATAGTGGTGTATTAGTTGACAGAAGCAAACACGGCTCTAAAGAGAACATCTCACACATGTTTATTCTCCTAAAAAACCTGAGACGTGATGTCATATCTGTTTTTAAGCAGCGAGCAAGGAAGAAACCCGCCAGGAAGCGAAACCAAAGCAAGTTTTTTTCCTCTTGTTTGTGCTAAACTGTATCCCAATTTGAAGTTCAACAAGAAGAGAATGACTAAATGCTGTTATTGTATATATCACTGCTTTTTTTTCTTCAGGCAGCAGTAGGCCCATTGGACAAGTTTTCTGTTCCCAAGCGTGTGTTGGTGGGTTTTGGGTTGTGCGGGTTGGCTTTTTTTTTTTGTTCTACCCACCCCCCCCTGAAGTAAGGACAATGAGATTTCCTGCTTAAGTGCTCAGGTCTTCTGTTTAGTGCTACACAGTGTCAGGGGATATGTGTGTCTACATCTGCTGCTGTAGATATATTCAAATTCCAAAGAACATGGACAAAACGACAGTAAGACTGTTGGTTTTGTTGCATTAGTATCATCTGCAGAAAAAGGTGGTGACATCAAGATGCATGTTAGCTTTTGTCTGCAGGAAAACATCCTGTTGTTGTACTTTTTTTTCCCCTAGACTTAGCTTCCCTAGATGTATTGATATTCTTATAAAGCGGTGTACCAAGGACCCTGCTATCTTAACACAGAAGCATAAAGGAAAACTGTTTCATATTGGTAAATGTGATTGCCTCTTGTGAGAGAGACAAGGTTGGAGTTCCATGAATGATTCTGGGGAGGGTAGGCTCTGAAGGTACTTTGTCTGCTTCCGTGCATATGGGTCATGCAAAATGAGCCAGTCTCACCCACAGTCTGTGGAAGATCATCATCATCAAACCTCAGTTTTGTTATGTTTTTTTCTTTTGAAGTGTAAATGATCAGTCTCATCCACCTGAGTACTAAACCCAGCAGGTCAGAGTGAGTGTAATGCTGGATTCTCTTTAACCTGTCTTCTGAAGAGAAATATTTTTTCCACCATATACCACTCCTTTTTCTGCTGCATCTTGATTTATCCTTTCTAAACATGTGTTGGTGAAACCTGACAGTCCTGAAAACCCTTTTGTTTGTTAGTAGGTTTCTGTGGTCACATTATACATAAAGGTCACTCAAACAAGGATTTACTCTTCTGCATCTGATCTTGAATGCTGTGTCGGTCTGGATTTTTATGTAAATAGTGTTAGGATAGTATATTTATTACCGGTGGAGAGACAGTGCAATCAAATTAAAAAGCAAATGGTGCTGCAGTACATCACACACTTTCCTGGCTAAAAATAGCAAGTCAAATGCTGAGAGTTGCCGAAAGCTTTCGGTCATCATTCTAAGGTAGAATTTCAAATAAGGACTATTTCCTAATATTAGGTCCCTGGTTTAACCAGCTTAAAGTGTATCTTTCTGGGCTTAAGTTTATTGTTATACGGTAAAGCAGTTAAATTGCGACTCTCTATGGAAATATTGTCTGAACAGTTTTTAAGCTAGCAATGTGTTCTAGAAAAGAATTGTAAGGTAAAATTGCAGGAGCTCTTTTCCTTGTTTTCCCCAAACAGTGCATTTGTAACAACTGCCGAGAGAAATGGGATCTGTAGGTCCCTAATAGCCTTTAAACGCTAACCTTTTCATATGTAAGAGATCCAGCTGGCTAAAGACCTTCTAGAACAAATAACGCTTTCCACACTACGTGTATTAGCAGCAACCTTTATAGAGGCTGTGTACATAGTTTTTGTTAAAGGTTATTGTGCTAATTAAATTTTGAGATGATTTTCCTCATACTATAAATATACACAATAATCCTATTTGTTTTCTGTAGTTCAAAAAAATACTGAAATACTAACCACATTGCAGAAAGTGCAAAATATATTACTTCCATCAACTTCATCCTGTGTACTATGTCTTCAGTTACCCATGACAGTGTTTCTTGGCTGTATAGTACTAATAGGCAAAGAGCATGGAAGCGCAAGTTTGATATTGTCTCGGAATTAAAAGAACTGAAGGTGCTCAGGAGAGAGAGATTGCTTAGACTGAGTTGGTTTTGTGTTTTTTCCCCCACCCTTAAATTAAGACTTTTTCTCTTTTTATTGTTTTAAATGCCTTCCATTTTAAAATGGACTGTGTTATCAGTCATGGAAATCTTAATAGAGGATTCTTTTTACTGCCTGGATAATTTTTAGCATTCCATAATATTTGCTATACTGTTCTCGAGGCTCTTCTGACATGACTTCTTAAGTAAAATGACTTCTTGCATAAGGCAAAATATCCTTCATATGTGCCATAGTTGTCCTTGGATTGCTCTATACAACTTTTGTTAGCATAATATTTTCTACTGTCATTTTCATGAACTTCTGTGAAGCTGCCTCATACAATCTGCTGGAAATGTTAAATTTTTTTGGTTTTATTTCAAGTCTATGAAAGCAAGCTTATGAGATAACTACACAGGTGTGAATACACAGGTCTTTCTTGTTTGGCCCCCATAGCCTTCCTTCTGCGTCATCTGCCTATTACTTGCTCCAGTACAGCTTTTTTTGGAGTTGCCTTTTAATTTATCCCTCTATACTGTGGGTTGATAGGAAACTCCTGTTTACACCTATGCAGTTAGCAAAGAAAAGCTAGTGAAGGTAGAAAAAGGGCTGAGAGAGTCAGAGTTTTTCAGATTGGAGAAGAGAAGGCTCTGGGGAGACGTTGGTGCAGCTTGTCAATACTTAAAGGGGGCCTATAAAAGACAGAGACGGTCTTTTTAGCAGGGCATGGGGTAATGGCTTTAAACTAAAAAAAGATAGATTTAGAGTAAATATGAGGAAGAAATTGTTTACACTGAGGGTGGTGAGACACTGGCCGAGGTTGCCCAGAGAGGTGGTAGAAGCTCCATCCCTGTAGACATTGAAGATCAGGCTGGGTGAGGCTCTGAGCAACCTGGTATAGCTGAAGATGACTCTGCCCACTGTGGGGCAGATGGGACTAGATGACCTTTTAAGATCCCTTCTAACCCAAACCGTTCTATGATGTGAAGTTGTTCCCTGATGCTACCCACGATGTTCCCTTCAGCCTGGGACCCTTCCAAGATTTTAACAAGATACTGAACCTTCAGAATTAACTTTTCTCTCGGAAGATTAACTCTGTTGTATAACTGTTTGAAAATATGACTTTTGCCATCTGTAGTAAATGAACACACTTGTGTCATTTATGAGAGAGTTGCTCACTCTTGAGTGGTTTTAGTGGAGTACTGACATGCTCAATCCTCCCTTTTCTGTTTGTAATATTCAATACACCTTTTGGGGAAACTCATCCCGTGTCTCTTTCTCATCTTCTGCTCATGTATTAGTCTGAAACTTGCTTAACAATTCTAAGAGAAAACTATGAGGGAAAGTAAAGCCAAACATTATGGTGTCTGAACTGTAGTGGAAAACACGAATCCTCAAGAATATTCCTACGTAGAATACTTGGTCCTGTTTCTACCCGATGTAAGCATTTTGCCTTTTTTCCTAAATATGACATCATGTTTCTTCTGCAAAGAAAACTGGTACAAAGACTGGATATTTACTTGCTGAACTAAGTTTGGAATGAGAATCATAGCTGAAATAACAGCAAGCATTACACTAGCGAAATTGGGATGTGGAGCTCTGATGGTGCCAGTTCAACAAAAGATTATTTTCCTTTTAACCACCAGCACAATAGTGTCTCCTATTGATTTGTAGCCTGGTGCCAGACGTTATTACTGTTAAAATGTAGTCCATGTAAAAAAATCAATGCATGCATACTATAGTACATTCATTACTGTATGTTTTTTGTTTTGTTTCCCAATTAGGTACTTACTGGTCTTCAAATGAGGATCTGAGCCTGCCCTTTCTAACCTGTTACACAATATTGCTGTAGATGTAGAAGTGATTTGCTGACAAACTATAAACTTTATGGCAAGTTATGCTATAATGGCCACTTCCCAGTTATTGAAATAGTCAGCTTCTTCGAAGACTGTAAAAAATGTATCCTAGAAAATAATTGCTACAAGATTAGGTGAGTAAGTGGAATGTGCATACACCTGAAATGAGGAGCTACTTAAAATTTTCATTAAAAGAAATACTTTTCTTTGTATATTAAACTGTACATGTACTTTCTCCCTATTCATACACTATTATTAACACCATCAAAAAGGAGTAGACAGATATACAATTTACTGTTTTTAAGTGAATGGCTTTCCCTTTACAGAGTTTCTTTAGTGAAATCATCTTGCATTAAGGCTTGTTTTTGTACATAAATGTGTAATATTTTTGAACCACTTAATACTATTTCAAATGGGCCTAAAAAGCAGCTCATGAATGTACGCAAACAGAATGAAAACATGTATTACAGAAACAGCATCCCTTGCTATCATGTAAATAGCTGCCCTCTGTTAAGAACTAAGAAAGGTATTTGCTTAGGATTATAGCTTGAGTAAAAACAACTAATCAAAACACATTTCCCTTTTTCTAAAATAGATGTAGATGAAGGTGATTTGGACTTGGAAATAATTGCAGTTTAAAAACACTCTACTGCACAGTCGCTAAACCTGCTGTGTTTAACCTTGCTGAGCACACTTTTATTAATATTTTTTTTCTGACTCGAGTGCTTCAAAACTCCACTCATGGTGCTGTGTATGTGGGATCTACAGAACAACCGTCACATCTCCCAGCGTGCCTGGGAGAGAAGAAAAGGATAAGATAGCAAGGTCTAGTGTGCTCTTCTGTCCCTTATGTCAAGGGGGTGGGGGGATGGTGTATTATTTCAAGAGATCTAGAGCACTACAAATTCTAATCTGAACGAATTCTCTGGTGGAAAGCTCAAATGGGCATCAAAATAAATCTTGCCAAGGTATCATAAGTAAATTGTTAACTGATGCTTCTCCAAATGGCGTAACTATTTCTGGTAGTATATGCAATATGACACAAACACTGACGAAACCCTTCATACATACATATTTAACTGTTTAGGTTTGGGGTGTTTTTCCTAGTTATACCTGCTCTTCTGTATATGTGTGCTTAAAGTCTATGGCATGTTCATTAATGGCTTTGGTGCAAGAAACTTGTTAATATCTTTCAACAATAAAAAAGTTTTGTTTAGAAATACAGCTTAATGCTTAGGGATGGGTGATGATAGAGTATGTCCTCAAAGCAGATGTTTAATGTGTTTTCTTAAGAAGAAACAGCAAACATTTTTTTTCAGGGGTAAAATCAAAATTACCTTCCCTCTATTTCAGTCCGAGTAACTGGAATTAACTGGCAAAGAGCATGTTCTGTGGAAGGCTCTTAGAGCCTAAGATCTTTCTGTCCTTTTTTGCTTACCAAGGAAACACTGCATGAACAGTGTTCTTCACACAAGGTCTTGAGTTTGGCCTTGGCAAAAAGGACAGAACCTTCATTCCATCTTAATAAACCTAGTCTGTCATTAAGTCACATAAGGAGGGAAATTATTTACTGAAACTTAAGTCCCTTATACTCTGAGAATCTCTTGGGGGCGGGGGAATAATAAAGAATCAAAAGATAAGCAGGAACTCGTTCAAGACATGACACTAGTCCATCCATATTAGGCATGTAGTGAGATAAAACCACTCTGAGAAGTGGTAAAGAGGCGAAAAGGCTTGAAAGAAAAAGGTTTTTCTATTTTTGTCACTGGATTTTTTAAATCCACAGCTGATATGTTCAAGTATAATCGATATGTAATTCCATATAAAGAAGGCTGGAAAGTTACTTAAAATTTAAAGAACCTTTTTTCAGCTAACGTGCCTTGAAAGGCTGAGTTTTTAAAAATAACATATCTTACAAAACCATTTAAAGGTTTGCAGGTCAAGTAACTTTATATCCTTCAAATAGTGGGAGAAATATGGGTGGCCTTGTGATGGTCTGAGTCTTGATTTCTGTACCGTTGTTTGTCCTCATGACAAGAACACAGCTAGAATATAAAACTGTAGATGAGGTATGCATATTTGGAACGTGTTTAAAAGACATGCTAAGCTCTAAATTGTGGTGGAGTTGTTTTTATAATTCAGAATTAATTTACAGAGTTTATGAAAGCTTGAGTTGACACAGAGGCCATGATGACAGAGTACAGATATCTCCAAATACTGCAGTATAGGGAAGGCTTCTAGTTTTGACAGTGGATTTATCCAGCTGTTTACCATGGGTGTGTCTGTTCATCTCTATTTCAAATAAATACAGGCATTAAATAGAGCTGACCTTATTCTAGGAGTAAAGATGAAATTATCTTTTTTTATCAATGGCAGATAGTCTCTTTGCAGAGGAGAAGGAATTGCAAGTAATTTTTAGTATCTGATAAGAAGATAGTTGTGTGAATGGTATTAATCCCCCCAATAGAGGGAACTGTTCAATATTTGTCTTTTAAATTCATGAAGACTGAGTTTTGAATGATGGCTCACACTGATTGCATTAAACTGACTAAAATTACATCCTTGGTATTGTGTCTGTTTTTCTCCCTCTACCTTTCACTGACTGTACAAGTGTCAATTAAGTTGGAGGCTGTCAGAATATTTGGTAAGCTCCCGTTTAAGGAACAGTAGATGTTGCCGTAGTGAACTGGGCTATTTCTTGTTGGTGAGCAAGGAAAATGTTAAAACTGAAGATTTAAATAAAGCAGTCATTGCCAAGCCATACTACAGACATTCACAACTGTTTCATTCTTAGTACCTTTGCTTTCAGAGTCACCATCTTCTCTTCTAAATTGCAAATCAAATATTTGGACGTTTGGAAGTATAATTAGACTTCGCTTACAAAAGAAAGTGTATTATTTTTCCCATCTGTAGGTTTTCTGTGGGACTATATTGTCAAGTCCATAATGGACTATAAAACAGACGGTTATATAATTGTGCCTGTAATTCAGTCCCAAATCTGGAGACTGTCGGATAATGCCCACATGCCCACAGCGTTTGCTAGCTTGCTAGATCAGGCTGGGATCTGGAATGACTGCATGGGCCATGCAGTCAGGTTTGAGGTGGCACTGAAGGGGTGTAGACAATGGCTGCAAGGTGTTGGGGGAAAGATAACTGGAAAAAAGGGGTTGACAAACCCATGCTTTGCTATCTTCCTTGTTGAATTTTTCCCAAGTAAAAAATTATCAGTTTATTTTACTCCCAATCCCTTTCTCATAAGTGATCTTTTACCTTTCCTCCTGACAACATTGCTGCTTTGATATCTCTTGATCAACAGACTTTTGGAAGTGTTTTTTTCCTTATGGTCCATTTTGTCTGCTGTGTTAATGACAAGGACGGAGGAGTTCTTGCAGGAATACTGGTTATTCCAATAGGCGTCTACATATACTGAAATAAAAAAGCATCTGGGAAGTTTCATTTTCAACTGGTGTTTCAGAATTGATTGATGTCTGTACTCTGTTACTTGCTTGGAAGATGAAAGAGAAATAGTTTTTCAAGGGTTAGATCTTTTTATGGTTAATTAAAACAGAATAATTAAGTTCAGCTGATATGAAATGGTTTGGTTTAGCTGGTGATGTGAACAGCTAATTGATGGCTTTATTGCTTGATACTTGAAGTTTCAAGAAAACAGCAAATAAACAAAAAAAGCTGTGTCAAAGAGCATGTAATAACAAAGGCATAAACTCTGAAGTACCAGATGTAAGCAAGTACTTCTGAACCCTCAGAGGAGTCCGTTCAAGGAGCATGTGACAGAACCTCTCGTGTGTTTTATGCATGCTGGGGTAAGGATTATTTCCACTGCTTGTCTCTGATATTTATAAGATTTTTATACTATTTTCCCATGTTTTTGTGGTTTACTGTTGGTGTTTCTGCCCCCCGCCCCCCTTCTGTTCTCCCATGGCTAACGTGTTTATCTCTCACTGTGTTGGCAAATAACTGCTCAGCAGGCAAACGCCTAATGCAAGAATGCGGCAGAAGCACAAGTTCGCGTTGATGACTCGAGACTCCCCAGGAAGGCGTTTTCTCTGCTGTCACTGCTCAGTGACAATTGATAGGCTGCTTCAGCCATTAATTGAGCTTCTCTGTGTCGTTACTGGACCATGGAGGGTTTGCTTTCAATGGGTTTCTGTTGCTATGTGAAAATTCCAGTCTGTAACTCTTAACGTAATAAGAATTTCTTCTATTACTAGTTGGGATAGATGCTGTATAGCTCTTCTTTCATGGAAGGCTCCATGGAAGTCTAACAAGATGCAGATGAAGACTCTGTGTGGGAAGTGTAGGCTTTGTGATGTCCCCATTGCACTCAGTAAACACGGTTTATGCCTTCTGCTGAGGCTGAAGGACCATCCTCTATTCAATTACTTCAGAAGTATGGTGGAGGAGAGAGACTTTCCCAGGTTGGTGTGAAGTTGTTCAGTCTTGCATCCATCTTGCTACAGCTAAATTTCAAGGGATGTAATTGAGTAAATTACTCTGTATTTGTGTTGGGTTTATGTATTTAATATGCACCTCAAAAGAACACTGTCCTTTTATGGGTTATGTCATTTGATTCATAATTAGTGGTATCAATGTCAGAATTTTGTTACTAATATAAGCTTGTTGCTTTTGGTCATTGAGGCATGAAATATTTCCAAACTTGTGCTATCTTTGGATATATCCCTGTTCTCAAATTGCATGCTTCTTCCAGTGGTGCCTGCGGCTTGCTGGGTTAAATGATGTCTGAGGAACGCTTTAGCATTCACTGCTTGACTGGTTTATGTGGAATTAAATGTACTTAATGATACAGTAATACAGGGAGTGATGAACAAAATATAACTGCAGTGTACAACATTGATTAAATTACTGTGCTTTTCTTAAGATAAACTTCTACATCAGGATTTATAAGTTGATTAATGTTAGTCATGCATGAAAGCCTGTCTGAATTGGATTCTCAAAGCTGCTAGAGGTTATACCTGGAGAGCCCTGATACATCTGGGGTATGATGAATCTGGGATATGATGTTTGAGGTCTTCAGTAAGATGTGATGCAAGTATGTGGATATGGAAGAGGTTTGAATTCCCCTCTGAAATATTCAGAAAGGGTGCAAATATTGCCGCTGTCTAAGCTATATGTGTGTTACAAAGTGTATATTACTGATGCTCTTAAAAAGACAAGTGTGTCCAGTTCATATAGTTTAGGAGTCGTATCAAGGATATGAAGACCGTTCAGGTGCTGTATGTTCACGACCTTAATAAACACATGACAGCTTTTATTATCAGATGTTTCAAACCCTGGTGTGTGGAAGGAGGAATGGTGACAAGTGAGGCAGAAAGGGAAAGTGGGTGAGCTATTGCTTGTTTGGTTTGCTTATTTGT
>JANHGA010010474.1:33022-90494 GCA_027560355.1 Halcyon chelicuti
GTGGAAGGAGGAATGGTGACAAGTGAGGCAGAAAGGGAAAGTGGGTGAGCTATTGCTTGTTTGGTTTGCTTATTTGTTACAACACTACTCAAGCGTAATTTTCTTCATGACCTTTTAAATTATTTGGTACTTGATGTACTTCATTTGAGAGTGTGTCTTTAGTCTTGAGATTTAAAGTGGTCGTTGCAAAAGAATATTGATGTGCAGGCAGTTAATAGATTTTGATTCCTTTGAAACTCTGTGGGGAAGCTCAGTCATTTGTTTTTGATGCCAACTGCATTGTTACAGTGAAGTTTTACTGGATAAACTAAAACAATTTTTTTAAAGCAGCTGGAACTTGTTGTGTGTCAACTTTTTTTTGTTAGTACTACTGAACAAGAGGTTTTAATTCTGCTAATGCCCAGTGCTACTGTATTTTTGTTTTGTAAATCACTTTCTTGGAATCTTATTGAAAAACCTGTTCAATGAGTGAACATTATTGCTCATAAATCTTCTATGGATTGATTCTGCCTTTTAAAACTCTCTTCAAATTTTCATTGAATATACCTACATAATTCTTGATGATATCTTACTTGCATGCAATTTATTTCAGACACTCCCAATATTAACACAGATACAGACAGTTATGACCTGGCTAACTCAAGGAAAGGAACGGATATGTGATAATTCACCTTTCTAAAGTATCTTCATCTCTTAAAGCTTACACTAATAATTTCCTCTTTCAGGAAGGATGAAGTATGCTTTTGGAATAGCTTTGTTTTCTTAAGAAAAGCTTTATAGTTCTGAAGCTTACAGCATTCCTATTGGTGTATAAATTGATACAGTGAGCGTAGTTGCTTTGCAGTTTTAATCTTTTTCTGCAATAAGCTACACATGTGTTCCTGTTCAATGGCGCTTTTTTTGAGGCTGATGTGAAAAAGATCTTTTGAGGGATGAATCTGTTTGCCAAGTTCCAGTTGAGATGGAAAATTCACTGGCATTATGAACCCCTAGATACAGAGACCTATTAGGAAAGTGCTGGAAAACGTACTGCGATTGTAATTTCCTAGTAAAAAGTTATGAATATTCTGCATGCTGCTGCATGTTCTTGTTGTCATTTGTACAAATGCAGTATGCAGGGGAGAAAAGAAATCTGTCACTAAGACATTACTTCCAAGAAACAGCAAAAAGTATCCCTTTTCAACAACTTGTTTATGGGAAGAAATTAAAAGCTGACTTTTACTCAGCCCCATTGTGTTAGTGATTGAAACACACATTAAAAGTAAATCTTATTCAACTCTGAGATCCCTGATTTGACGTCACAGTCTTAGAACATCTCAAGGACAGCACAAGGTTCACGTTAATTGGATTGTATTCGAAAAGGCTGCCTCAAGACCCTCTGGACCAGTTTCCCCAAAAGCCTTAAACATGCTATAATCTTCCCAGAGTGGGTGGGAAACACTGTTACTTCTGACATGATTGCTTTTTACACTTGATTTACGCACATGTAGACACAAGGTTCAGAGCAAAATAAAGGATGCCTTATTACAAAATAATGTAATGAAAATGAGATTTTCATCGTGGATCAGGTAGATGTGGAGCCATGAGTATAGGCCAGATAATTCCTTTTGTTGAATATAAAGTCTAATGATTTATTTGAATAAATCACTTATCATGGGGTTCTACTAACATAACAAAGTACATCACTTTTTTTAGTAATTGCTTAGTGTGTGTCAAAAAATGCAACACATATGGCAATGGAATTTGTATGTTAAGGCTTTAATATTCATATGACATGCCAGTAACTGCCCCCTTTATCAAGTCAGACAGAGGGGTGTGCTGAGATTCTCAGCATCCTAAGCTAACTTTTTGAGGTAGATGAAATAAGTTTGAGGAGGACTCTAAACTGAACTGATAATTTTGAGGACATCTGATGTATCAAATCGATATTGGCACGTTCTGGTGTGTTACAAAGCTTCGATAAAATTACTGTAGTTACGAATAGTGCAGTCACCTATATAAACATTGGGTCCTATCAGTGGAGCAGTGTAACCTCTTTATATCAAAGGACTTTTCCTATAAATTTGAGCTTACCTAATAGAAGTAGCCTAGGGAAGAAAGTGGAAACAGGAGGAAAAAAAAGACTTTGCGCCTATACTCCTCACCCACTTCCCTAGATATGTCTCCAGTACCATACAAAATCAAACTAAGATTGTTATGCCTCAGAACAAAAATGCCAAAAAACCTAAAAAGATCACCCTCAACACGTACACTCCCCAAGCAACAACAGCCTTCCTCTCTCCTCCAAAAAACTCTGAACAACAATACATGAAGAAAAACTCCAAACAAAAAAGCCCCACAACCCAGACAAACTAAAAACCTTGCATAAAATCATCTTTTATCAATGCCTGCATTCCCCTGTTGTGGGAGGGAAATGGTGGTGCAAGGCAAAGGCCTGGATCAAAAGGAAGAATAACAAGCCTGAGTTTGGATCTCTTACTTGATTCACCATAGTGCAATGCCTTTCAAGCAAAGTGAGAGAGCAATCAAACAGTGAAAAAGACTTCAGATCACAAGTCCATTCATTATGAAATCTAAAGAATAGATAACAAACTTTGAAGATGCAGTGAACAGCGTACACCATTGCAGGTGTACTGGGCAACGTGACTTGAACCCTGTGTGAAAAGTAGTGGGCTTTTTTTGAGGAAGAAAAATAATGAATACCTTTTAGAAAGGTAATGACATGTCTATCTATCACTGAAACGGGAGGCAGAACACAAAACAAATTAATGATTATTTGTAAACCTAATAAGGGAACATCAAGGACAGCTAGTGCACTAGACGGTATATGAATGTGAATGATAAAAGGAAAAGCAAACAGCCACTAAGAAAACTACAGGAGAATTACTGTGTTATTAAAACCAAATCCAAAGAGGGTTTATGATTAACAGAAAGACAAATCGCTCTGTTTTTCTTAATATCCAGAAATGTTTGTCAAAACTTTAATGATGTACTTGTCTACTGTCAAATAAGGACCTGGTAGTGGGTGCAAGTATGGAAAGAGAAAACCCAGTTCTGAACAACAAAACAAGTATTTAGTGAAGCTTAATTGCTTGTGTGTCTGTGAGGATAGAAATGCTTTGCTTGTGCACAAAAACATGAAAAAACATTTCCGGGTACTAACCTGAAGCTGAGGCTAGTTTTTTGAAGAGTTTTTTTCAGGCAATGGCTGAAACAGTGTTTTAAAATTTAAAAATAATCATAATTTTTTTAAAAAGTATGCGGCTTTTTTCTTTGGAGACAGTGCTGTATGTTCTGCTACTGCTCAATGTAGAGTCTCATTTCACATCTGTCAAGGTTCTTGGAAGAAGAAAAGGAACAAGATGTAGTCACTTACGCTGGACAATCCTATACACCCCTTATTCCCCGTGTTTCTTAAGCTCCTATGTGGTTCTGGATTCTTGCTGTTGAAATGTGTCCAAAACTACTGGTTTTGTATTGCAGGAACTAAGCTTCTTTACAACTGCAACCTTCTGAAGGAATGGGATGATTTTTATAAGGTATTCTAAAATAATATAAGAAGAAATAATGTTTGAGTGCTACACTTTGTCCTCATCAGAGAAGAACATTTTGTTTTCACTCATTTAAAAATATCAAGTTTGTAAACTTCATGTCTTATGCTGCAATATAAATCTTTATTAATGAGGTAAAAGAATTGTTGCGATTTGTCTGACTTCAGTACGTAGTTTCAACTGACTCTAGTTATAGCCTAATGAAATTGAAATAGCTGGACTGAAGGTTAGAAGGGGGATGACACATGAGACTGATATTAATAATGTATGTGAGCAAATAGACTTGCAGTAGCAGTTCCAACAGTGTGGAACAAGTTACAAAGAGAGGTCTGTCTCAATATGACCTGCGCTAGAAAACAGGATTGAAACTCAAGATCTGCCATTTCAAAATGCAGCTTTCCTGTCGGCTGAGCCCTTGTCCAATAAAAGCCATCCCCTGCTGTGCAGCAAATGCCCACATCATTTTGTAACGATCTGGCTAAATAAGCAGCTGCAGATTTTTTTTCCCCTTCTGAAGCTGTCAACCTTATCAAATGTGATGTGGAACTGAATTAGTATCTATGCTTGATCATTTGTCACAATGGAAATAACCACTTTTGGTGCTATTGCTTTGTCACCAAACTAGCAAAGTATGTGAGTTAAACTACGCCAGGAGCTAGAACACATGAAACGGTCTCATGTTTTGTGCTTCTCTAACAAGTAGAAAATCTTTGTAGCTCCATTAATTTGGTATAGATTTCTGCCTGGCTAAATGGTCATGAACTACAGTATCAAGGCTATGTTGCTTTAGAGGCTTCTGTTTAATAATACTGGTTTATTTTCATGTCGTGGTTTCTAGCTTCCTCTATTGCTCATCCTGAAGTCTGTCAACGACCTGAAAGGAAGATAATCTTGTCTGTCATCTTCTCTTCAAAATCCAAGAAAAATGAATGCATCAGATAATGCCTGTGTTTTACATGATTGTTTTTGTGTCAGGTTCTGGATCCACCCATGCCATTTTCTGGCACAGGCTGGTTGGTTGAGTACTCATCTGTGGATTCATTGATAAGACAGTCTTCAAATCTTCTTGATCTCCCTCCTCCGCCCACACTGCCCACCCCTCCACCCCCACTCAGTACTTGTTGGTGTCAATTTTTCTTCTAAAGACTTGACAAGTATCTTACCTAGTGAATTAAGATAGGCTGGGGAGTCCTGAATTCATGAGCACACTTTAAATTTTGATGAAGTGCTTTGGTGATTTAGAAGAAGTTGGCATTTGCTGAGCCAAACCTAGAAGTTAAGGGATGGTCTTTATTGATGGGCAACCTTTTATCAGCTAGCTTCAATGGCTACAAAACTTTAGAGAGTGACAAAGCAAGGCAGTGATAACACAGATAACACTTGAATAGGGTATTTATTTACCACTGTCAACTGGATCCATCAGATCTAGATTGAAGTAGTTGATCTGATAGTAAACACAGCCTGTCTTTGTTTATAGGGGGGGGAAAAAAAATCTAATAATCTTCCAGTGAGGCATTCTCCCAAAAGCTTTATAGGTTTTTTTCTTTGTTGCTCAATGAATTTATGAAGTCTCTCTTCATACATCATCCTCCTGACTCAGCAGTAGCTGTGGTAGCGATGAATATTGTTACACCAGAATGTAGTCCCCTTCTACTTTCAGTCTGAGCAGAGTTTTGCATTAGGTGACAACTTTCTTGGCCACCAAAAGAGTAATCTGCTATACTTTTAGCTATCTAACTTCTTCAAAAGTACTCCTGTTTCTCACTTGGTATCCCTGAAAGGGTTGGAGGAAGATTACCTGGCTTTCACAGCAGAAAGCATGGCAAGTGCCAAATCTGTGATGTTCCCTCACAGTGACTGCACAGTGCATGCTCCCATGACTGTAAGTAATCTTTCTCAGAAATTAAGTTAGTTTTGCAATTTCCCTGTACTCTTCAAGTGCTTTATTCTTGAATAAGATTTTCTGGAACAGTAACAGCATCTAAGAACAAGTAGCTTAGTCTGGTCTGTGCCCTGCTATTCTCTTGTACCTCAGCCATACTTTGGTAGCTAAACCACCATTGAAAGAGAGGACACTAGATTCTCTTTTTCTTGTTCATTTAACCCAGGAAAGATGCTGTCTGATTGGCCTGAAGGTAAATATCAAGTAGGGGCTAGCATCCCGAGTTGCTCAGTCCACTAACAAGCAGTCTTCATAGCGAGACAAACATGTCCCCATAGTCTGTCTTTATGGTCTTCTGCTAGCAGACTTCAGCATATTCTTTGCCCTCTGGGGAAATACGAATAGGCAGCTATGTCACTGCTGTTAATATGATGTTGTGCTGAGATCATAAATCCTGCTGAGAGGAAACTTTTAAAGCTCAAGTGAAGCAATTCTCCAGCTATCGCTATTCAGATTTGGAAGTCCTACAGGTTTTCATCCAAGCTCAGTGCATGAACAGAGCAAGTGTTTTAGCCCACAAAGCATTAGGGAGGTGTGATGTTGCTTTGCTTGCCTAAGAGAGCTGTTGGAGGGAATGTCTGGCAGCAGCTCCAGGTCAGCTGTGGCTTCTTAGTATCAGATGTCATTGGCAGGGTTGAGGAGCAGCACTTTCCTGGGATGTAGGAGATACAGGAGTCTTTGTTTCAGTGGCTTCTGAACTGTACTGCACTGCGCTAGTCACTCTTGATGTTGTAGTCTTATTTTTCTTTGTTGACTTGCTTCATTCCTTTTTTTTTTTCTTTTTTTTTCTTTTTTTTTCTTCTTTTCTGAGTGTTGCTTAAGTCCTGCTTTTGTGCTCATGGAGAAAGAAAACAGATTTTGAATTCTTAATGTAAGCTTTCATAAACTGAGAAGGCAACCCTGGGATGTAGCTATCAAAGTATGCCTTTAAAGATTTCACTTCTACTGCCCTGCTGCTGTCCTTGCTCTGCATGCTTATTCTATTGCTGAGGTTGAAGCCTCATTATCACTAAGGAGTGAGTTTCAGAGTTTATGATAAATAGTTCTGTGCAACCCTCAGCTCAGTAATAATCCAAAAAGAAAGCAGAGTGTTAGGGGTTGTTGGGAAAAGAACAGTGAACAAAGCAGAACACCATGTATTAAACCCTGTTTTGCCTGCATCTTGTTGAGTACTGTATGTAGTGCTGATCCCTGACATTTCGAAAAGGGTATCGTGCAGCTGGAGTAGTACGTCAGGGGAGGACAGCAATAAACTGTAAAGCTATGGGATAGTTTATGTTGAAGGAACAACCACGTGTGGAAAAACAGAGTTGCTCAGCTGGAAAGAGATGATAGACAGAGGGTAATGTGATATAAATCTGCAAAATAAAGAGATATCAAGAGGGACAAGTGAAACAAAAGTAGCTGAATTAGATAAAAAAGTACCTGCTTAATCTACTGCCCTGGAAGGATAATGAGCAGGGAGTGGAGAAGGCTGTGCTTGTGCTTCCTTCAGAAGAAGCTGCCTCAACTGGGGAAATGGTAAGCAGTGGGAGAGGACCCCCATGCTGTCCTTCCCTTCCGATGGCTTTTGGAGTGGCTGTTGGACTGTGGAGTCCAGGGTGAGAGCAGCAGCCTCCTGCACTGGGGCAGAGATGGTGCTCGACCCTGGGGTCACTCCTGCTGCCACCTTCTTGTAAGGAAATCAGAGGTGGTTGGGAAGCTGTCCTGGGGCAGAAACTCCTGTTACTGCTGCAGCCTGACTGCACATCTTAGTGGGCCCTGGCACTTTTGCCTTGGCTACATGAAGAAAAAAAAACAAAACTACAATTAGTTATGGGTTTGGAACATGTTTTTGAATCCACAATTTTTTCTTTAAGCTCCATTTGAGAAAAGTTTTTTTTCCAAATGTAATGGCTTTTTGTAATAGAGAAGAAAACCTGGAACTCTCAATGATTACTTTTTCTTTTTTGGTAGCATTTTGTTATGTAAAGGGAATTATGATATAACACTTACAGACTGACAGTTTGTTGTCTTTTCTTTTTAAAAAGTCGTTTGTTCATTAAAAAAGAAACCAACTACATATTGGCAAAACCAGTAAAATTTAAATTGGGTTAACTAGTTACTATAGCCTCAGGCTTCTGCATCAACTGGTTTGTTAATTACTCTCCTACTTGTCAGAAATGGAGAAATGCTAAAGGCAAACTCTATACCATGTAACGCACATGCATGAGTTCTGCATTTGTACTTGTTCACATGCTGACAGTGCACGCCAGAAAAATTAATGATGCCAAACTCTAATAGCAAATGTCTTTTCAAGAGTGCTATTAACTAAGGCGAGTCAGCCTTGAGAGTGTTTTGTTTGTTTAAGGGTGGGGGTGTAGGAAGCAAAACTGATTTGGGTTATGTTTTAAAATTTTCCTCTGGGCTTCTGAAGAACAATGCTGGGAAACTAGTTTTTCCACTCTCAGCTTCTCAGCACTAAATGAAACTTTTTCTTGGTTTCCAGAATGGATACAATAACCATGTCTTATATTTACATTTGTAACCTGCTAAGCTAGTTTCAACATATCCCAGTTCTGTTGTTCTCCGCAGCAAATACAGCCCACGCCATCCTCCAAGTCTACCCGGTAACTGATTTTCATAAACATTTCTAGTTAAGATACTCCTGCTCATTTCAGGGAGTCTGGATTAGGTGACTTTTAAAGATCTCTTCCAACTCCAAACATTCTGTGATTCTAAAGAAATTAAAGTTTGGAAGCATTTTTTCTCTAATGACTTGTAAAGGAAGACAGTGCTTTGTTTGAAAATAAGCAAATCACAGAAACAAAACTGGGTAATAATAATTTGTGTGACAGGGAACTGTTGGAATCACCAAGATGTTACTTTTTTTCAGGACCAGGATCTACCTTCAGCCTTTGATTTCTGCTAAAAGTCCTTATAAAGAAATCCTGCTGCACTACTAAGACCCAGTGCGTCAGGTGAGATTTTTTTAACAGGACTTAATGTTTTTAGCAAAACCAAAATTACATTGAAATTGCCTCCAGAAAAAGAATGGTAATAGTCACACTGTGTAAGGCTGAAGATCACGTAATGTTGTGCAGTGTCAAAAGATAACTGAGTCTTTCCCCTAAGGCTTGCATGGCAGAGGCAAGACAGAACAGACTCGGGGCTGGGTGTGACTGGCAGCACGCTTCTTGGGAAAGGGTAGGAGCTCCTGAACCAGCGAGTCATGTATACTACTTAGAAATGAGTGGTGTGTTTGGTTTGTTTTGTTTTTTTTAAAAAGTTGTTTAATTCATTAATGAGTGTAATCACTTAATAACCAGGTAGTCAAACTAGATCTGTTTATGCCTATGAAATAAAAAGTTGCATGCTATGACATAGCTGTTTATAGCTAGGGGATGCATAGGTTTTACACTGTTTGTTTTACTGGACCTGTAAGATTATTTGATTGAAACTATGGTAATTTAGTTTGTTGTAGTAGTTATTAATAAGACACTAAAATAATATTACTAATTACAGACTAAGAAAGTGACACTAGGTCCAAAATAGGGATTAGAGTTCAGAACAGGCTATAACTAGGATCTCGTATATTCTGAAAATGAATGTATTGTCTCTGCAAGATAAGCTCAAATAGTAGGAAATTCAAGTTTTATGTTGGTTAGAAACTCACAGACTGTGTTGAGAAGGAGCAGAGGGACAGAGTCCTATGTGGCTGTTCTGAAATCAAGTTAATGTAGATAAATTCACAGGAAGTGAGTATGGCTGTTTCCACATAATATGTGTGTGCTCTCTGTAAATTTAGGTGAGGGAATCCAAGTTGGTTTGTCTTACCCATTTATATAGGATGAAGCCTATTAGGGTATTACACAACACAGAAGTTTGTTCAGTTAAAATGTGTTGTTGGAACTTAAAGGAAGATGGAACAGGTGAGGCCTTTTGAAATGATGCTAATACAGAATCTTTTCATTATCCAGATGTGAATAAAACACAACTTCTAGTCAGTCACTCTCATTAAGGAAGAAGGTTAAAAAAAAAAAATAAAATTCTTCAAAGAATGTGTAATTTGGCTAAATTAATTCAGAGCTGGAAAACACAACCACTGAACTCTGGTCCTTCCTCTGCGAGGACTGACCTGTCTGTTTTGTACTGCTATGTTTTTATGAAACCACATGGACTTATTTATACTTTCAAATGTGAGTAGCTTGTCTATCTTGCCTGTGAGACAACTTGAGACACACAGTGAATACACAGAAACAAAGAAAAGCGCATTTGATCATTATGTGCAGAAACAGTATCCCACAAACAAGCAACTTATGACAAATCAAGTTCAGAAAGTGTCCTGAATAATTTCAAGGCATGATAGTAGTTGTGGAAAGGTTCTTTTCTGATACATTGAGTTGGCTACAGGTGTATCCCATCCCAAAAACCTCATGCTCGGTATCAAGGGGCAAGTTTGCTGCAGATTGGGGAGTGTATTCCTTGGGCTCCTGCTGATCCAGCTCCTTGGGACTGGTTTGCCAGTTGTGACTACTGTGCTTCCACTGGGCTGAGTATTACTTTGTTTACTTTAAACTGGCATTGGGATTAGTTTGTCTGTTTCATCAAATTCATTTTTGTGAGTTTCATCTCCTTTTCCTGATTTCCCTATGATTGGGGAGTGCAATCCTATGCCCCCCTTATTCTTATCCACC
This sequence comes from Halcyon chelicuti, assembly GCA_027560355.1. Classification (NCBI taxonomy): domain Eukaryota; kingdom Metazoa; phylum Chordata; class Aves; order Coraciiformes; family Alcedinidae; genus Halcyon; species Halcyon chelicuti. The sequence goes on from JANHGA010010474.1 coordinate 43,192, forward strand.
CCTTCGTTCACCAAACATACCTCAGTGGTTTGTACACTTGGGTAGGATGTGAAATCAAGGCAAAATTTCTTTGTGATGCGAATTTGCTGGGTTTTGTCGTTTTTATTTTTGGCTTCTAAACTATGGTGCTGAGTTTGTCTGTGGTATTTTCTAGTTCTTGACTTTTAATTTTGTTATTAACAGGTCAGCAACATCAAAGATTAATTGGGCCAAATGCACATCACTGCCCTTTCCTAGGGGAGTGTTCTGATTATTAAGTGTAGGCCTGGTTCCTTCGTTTCCTTCTTCATATATCGCCTATTAGTATTATTCAAGTTATTCCATATGAAATGGAATGTACATTTTAGGATGCAGACCTACATAGCTACCAAATGATTAAGTGGTTAGAGCTTTCTCCCTCTAGCCTGTTGGTTCTTTAATTATTATTAAACATTATAATAGCTTTAATAAGAGGGTTAGAGAATAATTCTATCTTGGAGCTGTCCATTGTTTAGCTTTTAGGATGACTTCCCAGACTGAGGGTCTCCTCTAATAGAGGTTAATTGTGACTCTACGATATCAGGATGAAAATCTTCTTGCTTTTGTTCAGCCATGTCCTTCCCGAAAGCAAACCATGGGTGAAATATCTGTCAAATCAGGTTTCTTGAAAGCAAGGTGGAGAAACTACGTCTGGTTTATGCCTAACAGAAAAACAGATGAAAGGCAGCTCAGATCTGGAAAGATGGAGGCACTTCTGGCTATGTGTTTAAAAAAAACCCCATTCAAACTGTGCCTAGGAGTTTGAGCTACAAAACACTAAGGCACAATTACAGTTTGGGGGTTTTTTTGGACTAAAGAATAGTCAAGTGGGAATTTTTAGGTGCAGAACTGTAGTCTGCTTTATTTGGTGTGCATATTAATTTAAGCCTGAAGTTTTTCTTGTTTTCCTCTCTGGCCGTGTTGCACCCTGAAACAAAGGCTAATCAGTTACCCAGTGAACTAGCGTAAGTGATCACTTGATGAGATATCATGAACTTTCTGCTAGAAGACAAAGTGGTTTATGCACTTTTTCAGGATGGTCCTTCTGATCTGAGCGTCTGACCTATCAAATAAAAACTTTACCCTTTACCTTCATAAGGAGATGACACTGTATGCTTGGTCATGGCTATATAAAAATGTAGAGTTATTGAAGATTGCTCATAGTACAGATGACACATTTTAGTCTTTTTTTGTGACTCCTTGCAGAGGTTTTCTGGAAATGACCTTGCTGTTTCATGTCTTTCTCTTCAAACATCATCAAGGAGAGAAGAACCCCCCAACACATTAGATACACAAATTTGCATGGAATCTGGATTTCACTTGAGAGATCTATTGCCCTTACAGTCACTGTGATTACTAAAGTTAAGTCTGTCCAAATACAGGAATGATGGGAGTTATAAATTTTGTCTCTAAATGTCTTACCTTCGAAAGCAATAAATTAAATATTTTTTTTTGGATCCAGAAGACATGCTGTTTTATTAATTAGTGTACAAGGAATTGTTAGGTTAAATGATTATGTACATTTAAGTTTAACGAATGCAATTAATATAGATTCTGGTTTTAGGTGGTTGAGTTAATAGTGCCATTGAATGCTTTTGTTATGGTACTATTTGTTGTATCAGGGAAACAAAGTTTAAAATGAAAGAGGCAAAAGTGGTGGGGGTTTTTTTCTTCATTTCTCTCTGTGACCAAAATAGCTTCCCCTGATTGTAAAATGTGCAGAATTGTTTATATTTCTCTGGTAATAGCTAAAGCTTTCAAATACACAATATTAAAATGTGTTGCAAAACTTTGCAACCTATCCTGGAAAATATTTCATTACAATGTGGCTGCAAAATGCTGTTCACAGTAAAGGGAGTGTACTTGCTTGATAGAGTGCAGGATTTATTTACTAAGCACTTCGTGTTCTGTTACATAGGTCTAGAAAATGACCGATAACCCACAACAAATACTATGTGGAAAGGAATTGGTTCCCAAATGGGGATTTCTTCTGGGTCTTTTGTGTCTTTTTGGTTTCTGCTGTTTTGTTGTGAGCAGGTGGTGGTGGAAAGATGTTTCTTATGGATTCACTGAGTGAGCTTTTATGCCTCAGAGTTTCCAAGCCACCAAATAAAGAAGAAACTTGTGATGAACCAGCTTTGGAAGCTGTTTCATTTCTTTAGTCATATTTAAATGAGACAAAATTAAATTTTGCAGTGTAACCAATTGTTGACATAACTATTTCTTCAGGGTTTGTTTACCTCACACACAGTGGAAAGTAGGAGTTTTGGAGGCCATGTGTTCACTTCCCTTGGGTACAAGTCATGGGCTTAAGGTTCAGACGACTATACTAATCCAGTAGGAGGCCAGTCTCTCCAGAAAACCCAGTGATGATAATCTTAGACTTGGCAGAACACATCACCCCTTCCTATATTAAAAAGCAATATGTTCCTACTCTGAAAAAAATCTGAGCAACAAAAAACTTTATTTGAAAAACACATAAATTTGAATTGCAGCAGGTGACTGTATAGCCATGTGGAAATGGGATAAAGAAACATAGCCACTAGGTAGCATTTGTTTTCATGTGGTGATTAGCTCTGTGAGTAATCTGTAGTTTCTTTGAGATAATAAAATGCAGACCAAATGTGGTTTGAATAATTTCTGTTTGACATTTTTAAGAGAAATACTTCATTCTTTTATTCTCTACAGCTAGTGGTACTGCATCTCTCATTGCTGTTACATTAAAGCAAACTAGATACTTTAAAATTGACCTGTTAGCCATGCTGATATATGAGCTTTGGATTGAACAACATCTGTTCTAAATACCCATCTTGTAAGGAAATACAGTTGCTTCTATATTCACTTAGAAGTGACAATTGCGTGGAGTTTTTCTTCTGCTTCCTTTGCTGTGCAAGAATGAAATTTCACCCTCTGCTAGATGGATTTTCCCACAGTTGTTACCAGTTTGCAAAATGTCTGTGTGGTGTTGCTGCAGCTGTGGGTGTCCTGTGTCTCATTAGCTTAGACCTCTGTGCAACCCGTTGGTTCAGCTTTTTGCATGCGTGCGAGAAAGGATCTGAAGCAGTTGTGTGTACTAGCTTATTGCTTTTCTTACTTGCAGAAAACTGATTCATGAGCAATGAATCCCCTTCCTTAGATGAGCTGTTGATAAACAAGTTCTGGTTTTTTATGAATGATCTATAGCATGAACTAATAATTTTATTTGTCAGAGGTCTTTTCATGACAAAGACAGACAGATATAGCCCTAAAGCAACTATTTTACATTTTGCTACTGCATCTGTTCCCTTTACATCCTTTCTATCCCAACAGAGATCATCGTATTTTTTTTTCTCCTTGCTGCTGAGAAACTCAAAACTATGATAATGTTCTGACTTCATGAGCTGAGAACAGTGGCCAAAAGACATGCAAATGAGAGAAAGAAAAGCTTTTCAGTATTGCACAAACTACAAAATTATTCTGTTAAAACTCGGGTAGTTGCACTGAAGGAAGGAAGCAGTGATTCAGAGATAGAAGCGGCAGAGGCACATGCTTTCAGATGCTGCTACTTCCATTGCTTTCCCACCCCAGTCAGTGGGAATTTGTAGCAGAGGGATGGAGCTCAACTTTCTGCTTCACATGTGATGTTCCTAAGATAAAGTGATACTGAACAGTCTCGTTTAATAGCACGTATTTCTGTGACACATCCTAGATTTCATAAGCATTGGATTTATTGCCTACTTGTGTTTTGTTTGAAATGATAAGGCTGAAAATCATTATGCAACGTCAAATTCTGCCTAGGTTGTGTCATTGTTTAAGGACACGATAAACCTGTAATTATTGCGAGGGGATTTTTGTTATTAGGAAGGGATGGTGAGAAACTATTAAATTCTTGTGTGAAATTGAGAAAACAAGAAAAGACATTAGTGTAAAACCTATCCAGGCTGTTATATTATTGGACTTTTTTTTCCCCTGAAAGATGTTTGATAGAAGATGCTTTTGTCTTTCAGTTATATAAAACACTGCAAATTTAAAGTTCCAGTATTGATACTGAAATGCTGAGTACCTGATGAACATAGCCCTGATTATTTTAGAAACTTAAATTGGTAGTAACTGGTGTGAGGATGAATGGATTCTTTTTTTTTTTATGCTGTCATAAACAAGATGTAGGTCAGTGTCTTTGATCTAATCTCTAAAAATTCCCTCCTCCAATGACATGTGTGTATTATACTATTCCTTTTTCTTTTTTTTTTTTAAAGAAAGAAATCCTATTTCTCCTCTTCATACAGGATATTTGAAAAGCAATGATGATGAACTATTCAACTGTTCTTGTCTACAGTGCCAATCCTTTGAACTTCACAACTGGCGTTTTCTCTTTTTTCTATGCAAAAGTGAAACTTAAAACACAACAGCTGCCTTGCAAGTTGTGATGCTGCATGGTTTTCTCTCCAGTTTCTTTCTGAGACCTATCAAACTTTGAATAATTTTCTACTTTCGTAAGCTATCATATTAACTTCGGAGTGGTGGTTCTTACATCAACTTTGAAATTCAAATCATGATGCAGAAACATGTTTGTGTAGTAGTAAAAAAAAAATAAATCATAAATCCTGCCACTTCTTGCTGGTTTCAACCTGAAGGCCTACTGACCAGCTGAAAGGATGTGTTTGAGTTAATGCCATGAAAGCCTGCACTGCAGAGGAGATGCTACAAAATGAAGTAGAACAGGAAGGAAATCAGAAGTACTTCAGTGACCTGAGTGCGTGACACGAAGGTGGTGAAAGTAATGTCTCAGGCCTCATTTAATGCATTTTACACGACTTTAGTGAAGCTACCTGATGTGTCAGAAGGCGAGTCTTGTATGTTAAAGACTTCCAGTTTGCCTTTGACACTGCTGCCTTAATTCTAAGAAAAAAGATCTTTGTCCCTGTAATTCAATATTGTTTCTGCATAAGTTTATAATTCTTCAGATGGATGATCTGCATAAGGGGAGCTAGAGGAGGTCCTCTGGTGTCCCTTTCAACAGCAAAACAAGATTTGCTTAGTATAAATGTTCAGATACTTGAAATTCATTATCCATTTGTAAAGACGATGGCACAAATCTCGACTGGTAGTCTACAGGCTGCAGCCAAACCTTTAAAAGGTCTCCTCTGTCATCATGAAAGGTTACTGTGGTGTTCTGCAGGCTTCTACATCTATCTTTTATGATGTCAACTGCCACTGAACTGAGGAAAGATGAAAAAGAGGAAATTTCATTAGAGAAAGGGATGGGGTAAGATGGCTGGTGGAAGAAGGTAGGGAAAAGTTCCCATTTGTATGCAATTAAACTTTGGTACCAAAGGGTCACTGCAACCTTTAAAAGGGGATTTTTAATAGCTCAATGTACTTACAGTTCATAGACAAGAGACTTTTCAGCAGTGATCTACTGTTCTCAGGCCAGTTTTCATGCAGACTGGGCAAAAACAACTCCAGAAGCTAAGCTAATACTTAATATACTTGTCTTAGATCTTGACAATATTGGCATTTTGGCTGCAGTGCTGGGTCTGCTTCAGCAACAGGGCCAGCAGCTATTGGTTTTCTCTGTTGCCACCAGTAGATACTAGTGCAGTGATGTGGAATGACTACCAAATGCTTCAAACAGTGACATGGGCATCTACTTCATTCTTCCCTAGGCAGCTGCCCAGAGGCCATTAATCCATGACAGGAAAGAGGAGGACTTGGCAGTGATTTGACTTGTATTTTGACAGGAGGCACGTGAACAACTGTTTATTTCCAGAGTCTTCCTGGGTAACTCTGAGCATACCCCTCCTTTTGGGAAAGTGTAGCTGGTTACAATCTTGAGTTTAGGAAGAGAGAGGAAAATGCATATTGATGTTTCTAAGTGCCCCTCTTTACTGTCTTGCCCTCATTATGAGAAGTAAATGTAATTTAAAATTTAAATTATAACATTAGTGAAATCTTATTAAATTTAAATTGATTTGCATTAAAATAAAAACCATTGAAAAGTTAAATTTACATAGAAAAAATGCATAATAAAAAAACTTTCAACTGCAGAAGTCCTCAGGGAGGAGCACCATCATAACCCTCTTTTTGCTTCTTTTCTACCCCTCCTTTCCGAAATGTATCATGTGCACCCAAATTCCTTAAGAACTCGTGCACTTGAAAGAGTAATAGTCTTTTGTATGACAATAACTGCAAATGAAGAAATTGATATGTAAAGGTTCAATGAGTTCTTCAAAGAACAAGTGAAGCTGGTGTTAAATCATTATGTATCATTGCTTATATGCGCGGAAGTGGGTGTATCTCCATCATCTTCCCATTCCTAAATCAACTGATAGTTAGACATATTTAACGTGAACAGCTGTAAGTGCAATATTTATATTTTAGGTTGGGGTTTTTGTCTGGTGAAAATCTGCACTTCTACAAATGTAAGCACAAGATAATCCTTGTTCATCAGAATTAGTCATAATGATTGTGAAGAGATCTGGATTTTTATATTGCTCCTGCCCCTGTTGAGAGTTTCTTATGGATAAGCTGATAGTTTCAGTTTCCAAAGATGTCAGGCCGTCATTTTTATACCAATGACAAACAGCAGTTGTTCACTGGTAGCAATTATTTTTATCTTGCACAGCATATAAAGGCTTGATGTGCCCTTAACTAATCTTGAGGTGAAAGCGTTTCTGCTTTTGTGTAAAGCTTCGAGTATTTTCAAGAAAAATCCTCTAACTGTCCATTAGAATGAAAAAATGCTTTGTCAACATTCTGGGTTGTATTTTGATTGACAGTTACCTTATGATTGTGTTACTATATTTATAATGATTTCAAAGTAGATTTAAGGTTCTGCCTTTTAAATCCTGCTCAAAAAAAGAAGTGTACCACTGTAAGGAAGGTCTGGCATGTTTTTGATGTAACCAAACCCAACATCCATACTTAGCCTGGCTTAGGATGGTGATTTGGACCTGCTTTCACCACAGATAGAACATGTTGTGCATAAAAGTTCATATCTGTGATAGACTAATTTAGGACTGTGAGCAAATAATTCTTGCTAGGTTTTGATGACCTGAAGGCTTACTTGTCCCAAATAAAGTTACTTATTAAGAAACATACAAAGAAATCATGGTGCCATTGGTTGAAACTTTGAAAATAAGTTGTATTATGTAGTTAAAAAATATTGTTCTCTTTCAATATATTTTCAAGTTTTTCCTGTTTCATAAATGTTATGAATTTGACTTTAAAACAACCCAATGCTCAAATATTTCTCAGTATAGAAAGAGCAAGATTTTGGGAATGCAATACTTAAAACTTGTGATTCAAGAGGAACGTGGTAACTTGAGGCCAGGAGTCATTCAAAAGACATGGAAAATTCAAGAAGGGGTGAGTAAGAGTTAGATTTGAAAATGAGAGCATTATTCACTTCAGTAATATATCTAAAAAATAATTTCCTTGTTTAAGGTGGCTCTTGTAGAATCCTGAACATAGTGGAGTTAAAACTTAGCACACAGGACTAACATGTGTAGAAGTTTCCTGCTGGCTCAAACTAAGTGGAGTCCAGAAGTACTGACAAGGTTAGTCTATGAAGTTTACTGTCCATGTTTTCCCATTTAAAACCAGCTCTTTCAGGTAGAATGGGAACAAAGTGTAAGAAAAATATCAGGCATATTTGGGATAATCTCATTATCAAAATAGTACATGAAAATGGTAATTCAGATGCTCATGGAAAAATAAGTTCTCCACAGGAGTATGAAAGATCAGCTCTTGCCACACCTCGTGGTATCTCCTCCTAAAATGTGAATCACTGGTCCCTTGTTCCTTCCTTTTATAAGGCAGTAGAAAGGATAAATGTGTAGCGTGTCATACAATGTTATTTACTGAATTGGGACGTGTGAGAAGGGCTGGGAACTGGCTAAGAAGAGCTCACAACCAAGGGCATAAGATTTGTTCTCTGCTTAACAGCATTTATGGCAACTAATCAGGATCCCTGGGTATGTCCAGGTATTACAGTATCATTTAATGCTGTGAACTGCCATCTTCTGTTGGATGCTGCCTCTCTCCTTCTAGGCTCCCCTTCCTTTAAATATTTGAGTATTTAAATTTGCCACTGTCAGCCTACTGTTTAATTGTGTGGAGATAGCAGAACTTGTTTAGAGTGCCTAGGAAATCCATCTCCCAGCTGAACTTGTGAGCAAATAACACTACAATACCGTTCATTTCAGCAGACCCATGAAGGATAATTGTTACTTTTCTAGCACAGTATTTTTCCTGATTTAGGGAAAGGAGAGTATGAAAAAAACCATCCACCCTGACCTGAGACCTGCAGTCAAATATTCCTATGTAGGAAACAAATGTTTTTCTTCCTTAGTCTTTAATTTTGAACATCTTAATATTAGTTAAGAAGTTGTTTCTTGTTTTAAATACAGGTTTTTGGGGGTTATTTTGAAAATGTTCAGATGTTCTTGTTACCTTTTAAGTTACACCGACAATGGCATTGAATTCAGTTCTTTATTCTCTCATTCTACTTTTTGATGAATAGATGTTTTCCTGGGGAAGAAGTCTAAGATTTAGCAACCAGCTCCGTTGTTGATCCCTCTACAGCTATTTCTTACCTTAAGTGAAGCAACTGGTAAGCTTTACATACCAAGAAGACAATTTTTATCATAATTGCATAAAAATGTGCCATTTCTTCAAATATGCTAGTTGTTTACTCTTAAACATTTAATCATGGTCAAGATCTATTATTTATAATTGTGTCAAGCTTCATCCCTCTTCTGTAACAGAAGAAAGGTCTATAACTAAAATAGGATCATTTATTTTAAGACACATTACCGTGATAACTGCTCCACAAGTAGTCTTGGATATCAATTTTGTCCTCAGCATCCTTAATTATATGGCTGTCTAATTGGTTCTTGTTATTTAAACATCATAACACAGATTATCGTCAGTTATAGTCTCATTAATATCACCTGGTTTGATACGCAGTGCTATCAGTGCAGTCAAGTTTTCTGTCTACGTGTGGGATGCAAAGCTGTGTAATGGTCTCTGATGAACACTACAGAAAGAATAACACTCTGAGAAACAGTTGTTTGTTTGGTGGCCTGTATTTCAACAGGAATCTTTGATGTCTTTATGTGAAGACCGGTGTGTTGCAGAGGGCAGAGTAGAGTTTGCATTAGACGTTTTTGTTAGTGTCTTCACAGTTTCTTTACAGCATTGGAGAATTGACGGGTAAGAGATTTTTGTCCCTCAAATTGAATACACAAATTAGAAGTCTGAGAAAATAAAGTCGGAGCTGAAAATGCACCCCTGCAGTCCTGTGACAAACAGAGGTTTGGCAAAGAAAGTAACCTACACAAGGCTTTTTGTGAAATACTGTGATTCTGGATCAAATGCTTTCTTTTATGGTGCTGGAAGCAATGTCATTTGCTTTTACTTTCTGACCATCTTAGCTAAGTTTGCATTCTTTTACCTTTCTTTGTGAAAAAGGTACTAATATCCACTTATACCAAGTTATGATAATTCAGAACATATCTAATAGATGAGTTAGGAGAAATGTCTCAGATTTTTTTTTTCATTAGTTTTAATAGATCTATTTAGTCTTGCTTCTGCTCTACATCTGTCCTCTAGAAGTGCTGGAAGAATTCTGAGCCCAGAACAGGGGGCTCTTTCCTTTCAATGTATCAGCTGCTGTTTGATGTATAAATGAGCAAATGTCAACCTTGACTACTGGCAACTTTTCCTGTAGGTAAAACTCCATGACTCTAAATTTCTGAAATACAGGGACCAGAAACCATAGTCTTCAATAATGGAAGACTTAAGTCTTTGTTTTTCTGAAATAAAACTGAAAGCATGTGCTTTCAGGTCTTGGAAAGCATTAATACAGTGGAAGATACAATTACACGTAGAGGTTTTTAGGAGACTTACGGAGAAAATTTCACAGCTTACATGGAGACTTGAAGAATTGCCATCCTTTTACACCAAAGGCCAACATATGCTTAGAAAAAGACAAGTATTCCTTATTAAACAGAGCAAGAGCAATGAAAGAGTGTGCTCTGATACCTCTCGGTAAGTTGCCATTACATTCTGCTTCACAGAATGACAGCAGTTGAATAGGAGAAAATTGGAGGATATAGAGATGGCAGACCATAGGAATTGTGCATGAAGTGAAAATTGAGCGATTGAGTTGGTTGAACAGGAAAATAATTTTTCCTCCTAACCAAATGAATAAAAGAGAAAGAAAATCCGAACTGTGGCTGTGTGCCGTGAGGCTTTGCAGGCAGCACAGCTACTATGACCTGTTTTATCCTGTTCTCAATCTAGATTTTAAATATCCAGTTGAAAACAAAATATTTTAAAATGGTGTATTGTATATCTTAGCACCAAAGTAAAAGTAGAGGATGGATTTTCTTGCTGTTATCTTGGCAGCTCTGGTTGTTACAGCTCTGACTGTTTTTATGTGAGATGTATATTTTGGGATTGCAGAGCAATGTGGAATGAAGGCATAGCTTCCCTTTCACAAAAATTTAAGCCAAGAACTTGAGACAGAATTATAAAACAACATTTTGAAAATTGCAGGCCACTCCAAAACTGGAAGAATAAAGATAAAATATTGGAGCATCTTTTATTTATTTGTCGGAGTGACAAATAACTGGGGGAGGTGTTTGTTGTTGTTTTTTAAACAAAACTAAGAAATACAATTTACACTGCTCTTTCTTGCAGGTCAAAATTGAAGTTACATTAAAGACAATATTTTTGTCATGACCCAACAGCCTGGATCACCTTAATAAGAAGTGGCAGCAGTTTAACAAAAAGTTGTGGGTTTTTTTTTTTTATTTTTCTAGTCTCAGAATGATTGGAGGGAATAGAGTTTGTCATTTTGGTGCAATTCCTACATAAACTAAAAGTGAAAAATCCCCACAGCCATAATGGTAGAACTAAAGCATCTTGTAATTCACCTTAGAGAAAATATTTGTCAAAGCAGCATCAAAGTCTGCAGTGTCATGAACTGACACAGAGAGATTCCTCCTGAGAGAGGTATTGTATTTAAAATGTCTTTTCTCCTTCATGCCCTCTTTGAAATACTTTACTTTCATAAAAGCTATAGACCCATATTTCATTCCAGGGACGCACATCCTAAATTCTATTAATAATTTCCGTTTTACAGATGAAAGATAAAGTTTTGGAAGAGGATACCTGTTTATTTTTTTCAGTATCTATGAGGTTTTAGTTTCCCCATTAGTTCTCTGCATCCTGTTTTTTGGTTATAGACACCCTAGAGCAAGGACCCAGTTTTGTTTCTTGCTTGCACCCTATTTGGCTGGCAGTGTGCTGCAAGTAGAGAGGTCTCCACTGTGACTGCATCCGCTCCAAATGCCTAAGTGTAGGATCGATGTAATTCTAGAAAGCTCTGGAGCAGTGCTAAGAATGGCTTTTGCATTTTTATGGCTTCCAGAGAGACATCGTGTGTATGTCTGTGTGTATTTTTATATATGTATGTGCATGCATGTGAAGATGACTAAAAATGTATTTGCGGTTTTTTGCAGTACATTTATATACTTGAGAAAAGGGATATGAATAACTGAAAGTACCCAGGCTGCTGACAGCCTCTTCCTTGTTGGCTCCTGACCTGCAGAGGTGGACAGCAATCAAGGAACTGTATATCATGTTGTGACACCAGGTTAACCTTTGGTGCTCATAGAATCACTGAATGGTTTGGGTTGGAAGGGACCATTAAGTTCATCTAGTCCAACCCCCTGCAGAGACCAGGGACAACTTTAACTAGATCAGGTTGCTCAGCCCCCTGTCCAACCTGACCTGGAATGTTTCCACGGATGGGGCTTCTACCACCTCTCTGGGCAACCTGGGCCAGTGTTTCACCACCCTCACTGTAAAAAAAACCCAAACCCACAAAACAAAAATGGAAAGAAAAAAAAGTCTTCCTTATATCTAGTCTAAATCTGCCCTCTTTTATTTTAAAACCATTATACTTTTTCCTGTCACAACAAGCCCTGCTAAAAGGACCGTCTCAGTCTTTCTTATAGGCCCCCTTTAAATACTGAAAGGCTTCAATAAGGTCTCCCAGGAGCCTTCTGTTCTCCAGGCTGAACAACTCCAACTCTCTCAGCCTTTCTCCACAGAAAGGCTCTTGCTGCCCACCCCCGGGGTTAAAGGATCCCCTGTAGCACTGTCCAGCCAGACTTTGCCTGAGTATGGTTTTTCTCTCTCTGAGCCATCTCCCTGCCACATTTATTTTCTCTCCTATCTTCCTAATGAACAAAATAATTTCCAATTAGAGTTTCTGACCCTGCTTACTTGATTTCCTCAGCAGGTCATGTTTTGGGCAGTTGGGGAATACCTACACTTGCAACAATCTTAATTAAAGGTGGATGAATGAGGCTGAATTCAGCAGTTTCAGCAAATTCTGGTTTCAAAATGTATTTTGGCTCCACACAGAAGGATTGTTTTATTTTAATGCTCATTAAAGCCAGACTAAGGCAGGTCTAGGTGTTGTGCTCAGAAGAGAGGCAATATTTCAGTGAGAAGCAACAGGGCAGTAGAGATTTTTAGATGTCCCCATAAAAATTCTTATTTCATAATAATGTCTTTGAAGTTTGTAAAAGCCAGTTTAGAAGTTTTTGGAGACACAAGTTCTCTGAAATATGCATCCTTCTTTTTCAAGTGCATTCTGGCTCATTACTTTTCTTAATACTTAAGCTGCTTGTTCTGGGAAACTCATATCTGCAATTTTTTTTTATTGCTGCAAACTAGCAGATAGTCGAAAGTTGCTAAAATTTCATGGACAGCTTTGAGTAGCATTTTGGCTTTTAAACTTTTAAATGCCTGAACTCAGCATTAAGATTTCTGTCTCAATTCCATAACGCTTCTTTTTTTTTTCCAGAGTGGCCAAGTTCAGTTTTTCATCCGGAAAGCTTCAGAGAACAGGTAAAACTTGTTCCTTAAGGTGACTAAATTTGCATGAGTTTGAAAGCGTCATTTAAATTCTTGCTATTTAACTCAAATGTATTTGTCAAAGTTATCCCAGCATAACTAGAATTTGCATGACAGGTGTGTTCCAGTCTTTAACATTTTTATTTATGCATGAAACTCTTTTCCCCTTTGTTGTGTTTTAAATAAAACATACTATTGAATCACGCATTTTTTACCCCATTCTGAGGCTGCATGTTGAAAAAAGAATGAACTGAGGCACCACTATTTCCAGTCAGTTTTTTTAACTCAAGCAGGTCTATGAACTTTAACTACTCAGGTAAAGAAAATGCGCTAAGTGTGCAGCATTATTTGACCAAAGTGTAGTTCCTAGCTTCACATTTCCTTTCCTTCCTTTAATACAAGGAGTGTCTTGGTCTGAGCTGTGTTAATGTCTCCCAGGAGGTCTGCAGCTGTGTGATTTACACGTGGACCTGAGTGGCTTTCTAAAAGCCACTGCCTGAAATGCACACAAATTTGGAGCAGCCTTCAGTGACTGGTTGAATGGTGCAATCAGCCATCTGAAAAAGAGGTGTTTATGCAAGCCACTGATGTAGGGTGTGTTGCCAGCTCTGGTTTAAGAGAGGTTATTGTTGCAGTCTGACACATCACTGTGCCTTGTTTTATTGTACTGTAATACAGCATTTTGGTACAAATAAGTTTTGTGCCTGTGGTTGCTGTGGTTATCTACCTAGCCTTTAGCCAGCAAGTGTCTGTTAAAAATTAATATAGTGAGCACTGGGTCTAAATTATGGAAGTACTTTCTTTTGATGAAAGTAGGATTTGCACCATAATTTCATTTTATCAAATTAATTTGAGTACCCCAGGCTAATCAGTGTGATATGTTGGCTACTACTCAAAGGCTAAATGTCTTTGTACAGCCCCATACTGTGCAGTATGTTGCTGGTGCAAAACTCCCTTCTCTGGAAGGAAGAAGGCAATTTTGTGGAGGACTGAACAGAGGTGACTATCTTGCTGCCAGTATCTCTAGATCACCTAGAGCAATGTGGAGAGTTCTGTGGCTAAAGCACTCAGAGGTAGATTATCAACCTCTAAATTATATCTTTACTTCTGAGAGCCCTGGGTGCCTTTGGAGACTTTATAATCAGTTATCTAGCTCGAACTCCACTTACCGCCTTTAGGTTGGTCTTTCCTTTCCTATTCAAGGGTTTCATAAGATAAGAATTGAGATAGAGATAAGAAACAGGGAGATAAAAGGGCTTTAATTGGTTGCTAGTTTCTAGTGTTCTGTATTTCCATGTGTTTTTATAATGAAGTCTCTTCAGTTTCTTAGTACTTACCAAGGGGAATATTTACTCTCCTCCTCCTACTGTCTGTCAGAAAGCCAGGATACATTGACTCCACAATCCTGAAATACAATAATTTGATACATTGGCTGCTTAGCCAATAATACTTACTCTGCAGATGGTTCAAAATATTTGTTGTATCACTACAGAATTAACAGGTGACTGAGTACTGGTGAAGAGCTCAAGCCACAGAAGTTGCTGTCCCCTCAGTCTTGGACACCACACTGTCTATTGGAATTTGGATACCTGAGTTGCTGAGTAACCTCCTGCTATGCACTGGAAGGTGTGCGAGAGTGTGATACAGGGGTGATAATGGGCTGGGTGGGAAAATGTTTGAAGCTAACCACTAGGAAATGCTGGAGTGAGAGGACAGGGTCTAACTTCTCAGCTCACTGTGTCCAGCTGTGCTATAAGTTCCAAATAGTGAAGTGCCCCATTGAATTCATGACAGATTCTCCTTTTTATTGTAAAAAGTGTAATCTGAATCCATGGTGTAATGTCCCACTAGGATTTATATATATAAAAAAAAAGTTAAAATTGGAATTTATATAAAATTCCAGTTCTATTTGGTGCAGAATTTAAAAATTTTTTTGCTTTTACTAAGAATATCCCAACACCACCATCTGTGATATTCTGGGAATGATCTGCCTTGATTACTTGTCCTATACCTATTTTTAATCTCTAATCAAAGACTAATTATGCCAAGCTTTGGGTTCTGAAGACTGTGGAGGAGAGAAAAGGAAGAGGAAATGCCTACAGCTCTCACCAAAGACAGGGGAGAATCAGGTACTAGTCAGCGCTGCCCTTTATAGTTGGGATTCAGCAGCAGGGATGTGGAGATAAGCTCTGGAACACCACACAAAGGCTGTGAACCTGTGGTGTGCCATCATCTCTTTGTAGAGGGAATTTACTTGGCCAAGGTATCGCTTAAACCTCTCGGATGGTGTCTTGCTACCTGTCCTGTCACCTGCCCAGTGCTATCTGTCAGTATTTAACTTAGACTGTTGTTCTTTAACTCTTGTGTTGGTGAAGCATAGATCAGTGTCCTGTATGTGCCTCTGTAGACAAATTCTGTTCAGAATTGCTAGGAAGAGTGCTCCCCATGGTTTTTCCTCTTTAAGAGGGACATGTATCTAAGATTCACGTCCAGTCTGAGGCTGGACCTCTACTTAACAATTTGGAACCAACAGGTTATGGGAAAATGAAATGTAAATTTAATTCTGATTAGAGCTGAACAGCCGGGTTCCTTGCTGGCTGCTTCCTTCACGCAGAGCTGGGGCTGAGCCTTCAGTGTCCATAACAACAACTTTCTCTGCAAATGGTGACCTAATTCTGTCTAAAACTGTCCTGAGGGACTTTGACAGCTCCTCTGAGTTCTCTTTGCTGTTTCTCTTCATCTGTTCCCCTTTATCCAAAATTCTTTTCATGATGCCAGTCTGTTGCAAATACGGTTTCGATGGGTTATTTGAATATTAGCTACCCTTTGAACAATTTCAGCCCAGCACTTCATGGGTTACTCCTGAAGTTGTTGAAGTACTCAAAAAAAAAATTCATGCTTTTATATACATATTCAGAGGACATTATTCTTTAGAATATTCTATATGGGTCTCTAACACTTCACTGATATGAATAAAAAAAAACCCCTAATCATTGGGTTCTTTTTAGATGGATGGAGAACATATTTCCATTTATTTTCCTTCCTTCCCTGTCCCCAAATATTCAGATGTGGAGAAATCCAGTTTTGTCAGAGCGTGCCCATGGCCTGAGGATTGGGCCGTTTTTTCGGGAGTTAGAAATCCCTGTCCCAGTGAGAGGCGTTTAAAATTTCAGCAAACTTTCAAAGCTGATTCTCCGGTATTCAAAAGGGTTCTTGAAGCACTGGTATTTTAGGACAGCTTTTTTCACCTCCACATTTCCTCACAGTTTGTGTGTTAAGAAATCCAGTGTGATAAGATATTTTGAGAACACCTATCAGATAGATCTGTGCTAGGTGGAGACAAGGTGACAGATGAATCTCCCTCTACCCCTGGAGCTGTAAACATACTAGTCTTGAAATCCAGTGTGTTTTTAGATGACTTGTGATGGAAATGGTGATCGCTAAGGGGGTTTAAGGCAGATGAAGAAAACCAGCTGCTTTGCTATTGTTGAATCTCAGCAATACACCTAAGGAGTTCTTTATTTGCCTGAAACTCTCTTGTGATCTATCTGAAACGTGATTGCTGGCGTTATGCTGGAAATGCTTTTGTTTGTTTGTTAATTATGTTCTTATCTGCAATTTAATGTTAGCATTCCTGTGACACATGGGGAGAACTGTTCAATGGATTCCTTTCAACTTGGCACTTAAATCTGATTTCACACATCAGATTATTTAATATGTTATAGTTACCTAAGAGAAACAATTAGACAATTTCATAACTTATTGGAGTAAATTATTATCTAGTGTAAATACAGGAGCTATTTGCTCTCATTTGCTCCATTCCCTGAGAACTTCCACTTAAATGTAGAAATAGGCATTATTTTCTTTGGTGTTTCTTTAATATTTCCAATATCTAAACTGTCTATCATTAGTACCTACATGTTTGGAACACATAGCAAAATGTAGTCTCTATTCAGAAAGGTAAGTACAATAAGTAGACAGAAGATAGACTAGTTAGGAATGAAATTATTCTCGTCTTTGGAATAAGTGTCAGTTGTAGAATCTGCCTAACCATTGTCAAATTTTTGTAAACATCGTGACAGAGATGGGTTTTAAGAGTAGTTTGAAGAGAAGGACAGCTGTTGCTTTCCGAATAATTGTTTTTTTGTTGTTGTAAGCGCTACAAACGATAGCATTACTGAAAACAGAGATGGAATGTATCACTTTGTTGCTCATCCTTTTAGTAAGGCCCTTCTGTCCAGGCCCAAGTCCCCACAGTATGCTTTTAGGGAACATATGTCATCTGCCATAACTCATTTGAAATCTGAAGGCAAAATAATCTTTTGCTTAACTTTGTGTTTTAAATGTAAACCATTTACATTTAGGGTGAAATTCTCCTTGTAACTACAGGATACTGTAACTGTAAATCATTAAGATTTTTTCCTAAGATTCGGTGTTTTAAAATTTGCCTATAAAGGTTTTTTTAAAAGGCATATTTTTAAGATGTAAACATGTGTTTTCTCAGATTTCTTGAAAACTAAACTGACTAGAATAGGAACACTAGACCAAATATTTTAGAAGTGCTTTCACCTTACAATAAAGATGAGTGGTTTCCTTACTGGCTAATCCCTGCTTTTGTCTCATTACATCAAAAACCACCGTCTCCTTTCTGGATGGAAATGAGATCAAAATTCTAAATGGGCAAGCACTGTCCACGAGAGCTGCTGTGAGAGCTAAGGAAATTCACGCTCTTCCACCACCTTCCTGAAATGTTTGAGGCAGTCGTTTGTTAATATTTCCATTTTTTGCAGACTCAGATCGGAGAGTTTTAGGGCAGCAGAGACCTGCAGCCTACCAGGAGTGCAGAGATGATGTGCTTGTGCTGGCTGCCATACTCAAAAGAGAGCTGCAACACAGCTCTCAGATAATCATATAACGTAGAAGACTTTCAAGTTAACTTATCTAAACAGATAACTCAGATGGAGCTCTATTCATGGCTAGAGTATTCCAAATAAAGAAGGATAGCTGGATTTTACTTCTGATTTTATTTTTTTTCTGTCTGTATGAAAAAGATGTACAGTTTTTCTACAGACTCCTATCCTTGGAGTACCTGCTTCGCTTTGGGGGACAATGCAGAGGCAAAGGTAGCAGATTATAGCTTTCCATTATCAACTACTGGTTTATTTCCACTAGTTTCAGCAGAAATGTAACTCCAAAAAGCTCCTCAACTAGGTTTAATTGTCGTAAAAAATCCAGAAATCTTTCTCATTATGTCCCAATCATGGCTAACTTTTGAGGTTATTTACTATTAACTTCAATAGGAGAAGGACTTCGCTTGCTCAGATTTGTCCTTTTCAGATAATATGTTAAATTAAACCATATCTATGTATGAATGTCTGTGTAATATCTGTACATAAAGCTTTATACATATGGTAATGTGCTTTATACTACTTGGAGTGAGAGCCTGCCTGGATGGATGAACCACTTGTGAATATGGGCATAAATTGCTCAGTTGATTACATAAACTGCTTCAGAAAAGGTGTCTGGGGCAAGTGAGATCACTGAATACTCTCAGTAACTCACAGTTAAAGCTGCTAGAAATGCAAATACACCCGAGCTGACAAGAGCTACTCTGATTTTTGGGGTTTTTTTTTTGATCCCTTACTACACTGTGCTGCGTGACACCAGTGTACCCATTGCTGTACCAGAGCGTGTGACTGCAGCCCAGCATAGAAAGGCACAACCCCTCACGGCTGTGGAATTAAGGGAAAGAAAAGGGGAATACTTCACTGAGAGTATTTGCAGGGAGTGAGGTGTCCTGCAGCAAGATCGGCAGGTTTGCTTTCATGCTGAGGTTGAAGATTTCGATAATTTCAGTAGTCTTCAGTTTGCCTCAACCTGAGCCTCTCAGATGTGCAGTAAGAGCAATCCAACCTTTAAATCCCATGTTTTTGGTGCTTCCCCAATCTGATTATAGTAATTAATCTAAGTTCAGGACATGTTCTGCTGAATATTTGCTAACAATATACAATTTTGAAGTACTGCGTTTATTATTTGCTCTTTCAACAGATTGACACCTTACAGTTTTAAGCATTTCCAATCCAAATACCTGACGTAGTACAAAAATGCCTAATGCACAAGCTGATGTGGCCAAGCTTTTGCAAGGCAATTTGAACTGTCATTATACATGTTTATGAAACAAGTTACTGGTACAATTAATAAAGTTTTCATTTGTTAACTCCGGGGTGAAACTAAACTTCTAAACTACAATCTAGGCATTATACACGGCTACTTCTGAAGTATTTAATTATGTTTAAAACATCAATTCTTTTGCAGTTTCTTTATGTTCAGAGAAGCCAGGTAATGGAATCAAGGAAACTCAAAATAGCAATCTTTTGCTTTCTGAGAGCTCCTCTCTGTCCTCACCGATGAGATTTACAGTGCTGTAATGCTGCAATTTCATCATTATTTTGTAATCTTCTTAAATGAGTGTCTCATGTTAGTGCAGGCAATCACAATAACTGCTTGAATAGGATTTGCTGCTGAGCAAAGCTGCTTGTGTTGCAAAAGCAACTAGAGGAATGCACAAGCAAAAAAAGAAGAAAATCATTGTGCAAAGGTGTTTACTTTCCCATCGCGTTTAGCGTGAGTCCTGAGAAAGGAATTTAGTTATGACTTCACCAGTGCTAGCAGGATGCCAGCAAATCGTCAAAAAAGGAAATAATACTCTAATAGCAGCTTCAAGCAAGTTCATAAACAAAGGAGATTTGTAACCACAACACTTATTTAATGTGAAATACTGTCATGTAAAGAGTGTCATAGAGTGAAAAAAACTTGCTGCCTCCGAGAATTCTTTTAGCTTTGCAATGCCTACTGCTCCCGAGGTCACAGCCTGGGAGAGGACCTGCACTGGGTGAAGCAGGCTGTACAGCAGATGATCCTTTCTACTCAACAGTTGTGTCCCGGGGAGGGGAGGTTCAGCAGCTTCCCCTTCCCCTTCTTCCCCTCGCCCAGAGGTGGCAGCTGAGGCGATGGAAGCAAAACGACGTTACCCCAGCAGATCATTCTGGCTCTCATTTGAACATGCTTGTCTTACAAATAAACCAGTAACTCTTTTATTTTTAAATAAGGTTGCCCCCAAACCAACCTTTTATTAAGCATTATTTATTCATGTTATAGTGTACTTATTCCTTTCAGATAAATATTGGTTGTGCATTTGGTATATGTGTTACCCTGTTGAAATCTTTGAGACTACTCGCATGGGTAATATTATGTATATGGGCCTGTAGTTACAGGGTCTGAAGATGATGTTAAATTACTAAGGTTTGCATTTAATAGGCATTAAACAGCACTGCCCTTGCTTGATTTTTTTAAATGATTGTTTTTCCCAGAAGAATCCAGCAATAGTATCAACATGTGACTGTTGCATCATACTTCTCAATTTATTTTCCTCTTCAAACTCAGGCTAGGAAAATATTGCAACTCACTACTTCTTTGCTTGTATGCAGCCTGCTTAATTCTGCTTTTGTTCTTTTTATCAGAGATACTGAACTATGATCTGATGTCCCCTGACTGAGTTATGCTTCAGGCTGTTGGCCCTGGGCCTAATTGTACTTCTGGTTTTAGAATTCTTTGTAATATCTGCCTGGAGGCTTCTCCCGTTTAAAAAACAAGATTGTAGCTCCCTGTGCAAGCAATAGTGTGAATGACAGGGCACTGTTTTCTCTCCTACTGTATTTGAATTCCCAGTTCCTACCAGCAAATATCTTATCCTCATTCTTATTTGTTGATTTTTGAATGGCTGTGAAGAACAAGTGAGAATCGATGTAATCCTTATTATCTTCTTTCCAGCCTTATGTCTGTTCTGCAGTTATCAAAATATCATCCCCTTCCTTCGCAAGTCATAATTCTGAATTTCTTCTTCTTCATACAAGGTTCTTTTGCATGGCTGGTATTTTTAAGTCAGTGTTTCTTGAGACTTCATTTTAAATTAAAAAAAAAAAATTCAAGATAGTGACTCTTTAAAAAATGAAATTTGAAGTTATCTCTGAAGTCTTATTTCATGTGTGAAATAAGATGTAAAACAAGTAAGATGGTAAAGAAAAATGACACATTTTTCTCCAAAATACCATTAAAAATATGGTTAAATATTGTATCTTGATCTTTGCAGATATGATATGTATTGATTTCAGATAAAAATTAACATGTGCTAATAACTATTGCATTCAAATATTTTTCTTAATATATTTATCAGCTGTAATTAATGTTGCAAAATTAATGTTGCCAACAACTGATGACAGAGTTGGAAATGCAGTTGATCTCCCTTTGTATCTGCCTAGGCAGGCTGCTCTGATGTAGTTAGGTAAGACAAAGAAGGATTACATCATCAGACTATAATGTCTGATGTCACTTACTGACAGTGTCAGGGCTGCAACATGATGCTTCTAGCACTGCTGAAAGCTGATAAACTCCTTTTTGGATATCACAAGACTCAAGTGGTGTCTAAGACAGAGGTTGCATCCTATTAGAGTGAAAATGATTTGTTTGAAAGAAACAGGTTTTGTTCCCATTTGCAACCCCTGGAAGTAAAATTGGAGTTTACTAATGCAATGTACTGGTTTCTTTCACTGAAGCAGTTTCTGTTAATTCTTCAAAGACACTTTTAGCAACAGCTAATATGAGGGATGGTGGAAATTTACTAAGAGCTTGCTTACCTTGTAGGTAGTTTTACTTGCTGAAAAAAAGTAGCTAAAATGCAGTGAAAATCTAATATGTGGTCATTTTTCTTTTATAAATGCGGGGACAGGACAAGGTCCTTGGCTAAGTGTTTTAAT
Organism: Halcyon chelicuti; assembly: GCA_027560355.1. NCBI lineage: Eukaryota > Metazoa > Chordata > Aves > Coraciiformes > Alcedinidae > Halcyon > Halcyon chelicuti. Next base: position 64,938 of record JANHGA010010474.1, read on the forward strand.
TATTTGAGGATCACCTCATGAAAGCCCTTTCCTTAATCAAGTAGTCAGTTTGCCTGTTACGTATTGTAACAGGAAATACGGCAAAAAAAAAATCATTGGGCGCTTCTAAATCTAACGTCTCACAAATCTTGTTACAGTTCCAAGCTGGGTACTGGAAGACTTCTTTACATAAAGATGGGTACAGGTACATCATTGTCTGGCTTTGCCAAGTATCTCACTCTGATTTTCACTTGTTAGAATGAAGCAGTTTTCACAGGTAAATACTATTCTCACATGGGCCTTTTTAAAAAATAAACTATATTTAGAAGTTGCAGTCTTAAAGGCATGAAAAGCATTTTTATACTTGACTGATACGTATTTCAGTTCCACAGCTAGCTCTGTAAGGGTAGATAACACAGACGCAACTTCAACCTAGCTGAGTTGTGCTTACGCAGGACATAGAGAAAAAGACGTTGATTTTTCCACTCACAGAGGTAGGAGGACTTGTGTTTGTCGAGAGATGGGTGTGAGGACAGCCCATGCTAGAATATGGAGTAACCAGAGTCCTTACAGTTGATCCAATGATCTCCAGCAATCGCAGCAGACATCTTGGACCACCAACTCGGAGCCGATATGAGAACCAGGGTAAGGATGTGCAAAAAAATTAGATCAATATATTTTTTCTACTAGGCAGAGGTGTTTTGTGTTAATGTAGGTATTGAAGATTTGAATCTTACCTGCCAAGATAGAAGATTATTGAGTATTACAGTCCTTCTCAGATGATCTCTTTCCATACTTTATCTACTCCTTTCCTCTCACCTTCATACTTACTTTTGACATTATAATTCTCTACAAGATTTACAAAAAAAGCTAAGAAGCCTTAATAAGATGAGAGCCTGCAGACATACTTAATATATTTAATTTTCACAGCTGAAAGTTCTGGGAAATTCAGGAGGTTGAGAAGGGGTGAAGATTGGTTATTTATTTCACAGCTGGAAATACAGGTTTTCCAAAAGACAGCAAGCATTGACAAGAAACAAATTCCAGTTCTCTTTGTCTGTGAGAAGGCAATTGGTAATCGTTGCTCAGTCTAAACAATACAATTATCAGTGCATTTAAGCAATAATGTCTCAGTTTTCAGGTTTTGAGATGGAATGGGTGGCAGATTTAAAGAAAGAAGAGGGCACAGAAAAACAATGTAAGGGCAGTCTGAAGTTAGCAGCTGAAATTATGTTTAAAAATTACTTTTAAGAAAACAGGTTGTTGATAGAACATTGATTTGTAGCTTGGAGTAGTAATTTCAAACAGCTGGGAAAAGATCTCTCGAGTACATCTTCAGCTCTTGGTTTGATTTAGAACATGCAAATAGATGTGAAAAAAGTGGCTGCCATTAAAAAAGGCAAAAAGCTTTGTAAAAATACCAGCCTCAGTTAAGTCATTTCATATAGGTTTCATAAAAATGTAACTTGGAAGGTGACTGTTGCAGGTATTTCCAGTTATGTAGCATCTGGTAAGTACAATAGGCTTGCTTTGTTATACCAAATGTACTTGTCTTTGTTACAAATATTATTTAAGGCTTCTTTATATGCATATATTTTTGCTTGTGTTGGTGTATTTGCCTAACTTTTCATATCAGGAGATGTGAGGGTGGAAGGGGGAAACTCAGGCTTGCCAAGGTGAAGAGCCATGTTGTTCTTCCCTGAGAGGAGGAGATGGGAAACAGGATCCAAGACTCAAACTATACTAGAAGAACTTTACTAGTTCATTTACTAAAGAATGCATAATGATCTCTTTTTCACGCCAAAGGAACTGTCCTTCATTTTAGTTACCTATAAGCCACTTGAGAGGAGGGAAAAAACTCTCCATGCCTCCCAGGAAACCAAATCAACTTTCAAGTGATGACAATCGTAAGTGAAAATAATGTAACTAAAAGTAATAGGCTTTAGTTAAAGTGATGTGTCCTCATAACCAGAATCAGGTACTTCAGTCCCTTATGTTTCAGTTGCATTAATTAAATTTGAACAGAAACCAACTTTGTACAAGTTTTCCCAAGAACCAGATGTTTAGGTTGATGATGCTTGTAATTCATACAAGAAACATTGTCTAGCCCTTTTTGAGTGAGCTGTTACCAAGGAGCAGAGCCTGACAGAAGCCTTTCTTTAAGAAAGGCTTAATAACTTTCAGTAGACTAATGTAATGAAGCTGTCCAAGTAAACCATCCTCTTTGTCTATCTTCCTATATGCTTAGGACAACTGCTGACAGCTGGATAAATTAATATCCTTCTAAAAACCAGTATGTTCTTCAGAGTTTGGAAGTCAATATTATAGTCTCTCCTCATGGTACATTACTTATTTCAGACTACAATGCTCAGCCTGAGTCTGGAGAAGTTCAGCTTTCCTACAGTATGGGGCAGGTATTGCAATAGGTAATACAGTTCTTTCTTGGAAGGAACTAAACACAGCTTGTGTGCTGAAGGTACGTTCATCTAAGCAGCACCCAGAAAGGTAATCTGGGAAAGAAAAAGGAACTTTTCAGGCAGGAAAGCTTTCAGAAGACTTGTTGAAGAAGATGCCATAAAGACCTTATGCAGAAAGCATCAGAAACAGAAGCAAATGTGACAGAAGGTGTAATGAAGTGTCATGAAGAAGCAAGATGGGAAGTAAAAGCTAAGTGGGAAGGAAACTCTTAAAAATTAAACCTAGCTCTATGGCAATAGATTTAATGCAGTCTTACCCTTTTTCTAAAGTATGCAGAGATATTTTGCTTGGCTTCTGTCCTGAGTAAAGACAGAAGAAATACTGCTTGAAGAATCTCAACTGTTCCCTGTGAGTAAAACTGAGGAAGGACTGAACATAACAGCAAATGTGTTATGGTTTCTTCTCACTCAACTACAAGAAGTCATGGAAGACATCCAGAATCAGAGTTAGTGACTTAGGTGGGAAAAGAAGTTGCATAAGGCATCTCTGCCCCACCTTCTCCAAAAGGCATAGTGATCAGAAAGTTGTGAGAAGTACATCACCCCATCGCAACTGCCAGCGCAAATTAAAAACAAACAAAAAAGATCTCCAGCCAGTAACAACTGAAATCACTCCACTGAATAATCAGAGAAGCATATCTACCATCAGGTGATCTATGGAAGCTTTTCCACTAAGTCAAATCATTAGGAGATGTGAAAACTGTTTTAACTTGGCTTTCTTGTCCTGAAATAAATCATACATCCTGTACCCAAACAATGCTTCCTGCTAGGACTGAGATACTAATGAAAAACGTAATCAAAAGTCACACGTGTAAAATGGTATCTTATACAGAACACAACATAGTTTTTGCTTGTTCTTAGCGATATTTTAAAGCTCTATTTCAGGAATCTATAAAAGTACAAACGTTTTTATGCCGAAGGTATACTTTCATAGATACTAATTGAAGTAAAGAATATTTATTGGAAATTAATGTATTTCAGAAAGAAAATGAGCTTTTCTGTTTGTTTGTTTTTTGTGGGGTGTTTTTGTTTTGTTTACCTTAAGTATGCTAAACTATCATTGGCATTGGTACAAAAACATTTGTTTAAAAAAGTCTCCCTAGAGTTTGTATGAATTTATCTGGAAGCTTTTGTAACAAACAAACAGAATGGAAGTCTGAGTCAAAGTAAATAACTGCCTTAACATCTGCAGACTTGTATGGAAGAGCTTTTGAGAGAGTCCATTAAATTATATGTCACTACATTATTTTTGCATATTTTCTCCTAGTGTTCAATGTTACCTAGTGACTCAGTTTAATCTCCAGGTCAAGCTGATGCTAAATCTATTCTGATTCATGCAAAAAAAAAAGATAAAGCAAGAAATTCCCTGCTTGTCAGCTCCGCTAGGTCTGAAAAAGTTCAGAAGTTCAAAAGTCACTGTGTTTCTTGTGGTGGGATAATATAACTGAGAGAGATAAAGTCATGAGCTTATACTTGCCTCTATGAGAGGTAATGTTTTTCAAAACCCATCAGGGTTGGAGTATTAATTGTAAAGGAAGGGTGTAAGAGCAAGTAATTTTGGTGATGAAATGGGTGACACAGGGAAAAGAATGATGAGGTTTAAGGAAATGTAATGAATGGTAAATAGTTGTTCACCCCCTTTTTTTTTTTTAGGAAGGGAAAAATCCTTATTTTCAGTGAAATTAAGCAGCTAGCAAGAGGAATTGAAACAAAACAGTTGCTGGAGAGTAAATGAAACTGCACTTTGGGAAATGAATAGAGAAGAACACTGATTTCTTGATTACAAAATGGCATTTAATTTATTCTTAATTTCCTACTTTATGAAAGTTTTTGATAGATATCTTGAATATATGTCTGATGATGTCATATAGCAACTCTTTCATTTCATAACAGAGAAACATAAGAATGATTCGGTAGCTTTGGTTCCTGGTGTCATCAGTATACAAACTAGAGACTTTTTTTTTTGACTTCGAGTCCTGTATGGGTGGGGACAGAGCACTAATTTCACAAATTTAAAGTCATATTGTTTCACACTGATGCTACGTTTTTCTCTCATCAGCTATATTCACAGTATTCATTCAAAAAAAAAAAGGTTGGGTTTTCTCTTTTAATGCTGATATGTAAAAAAAACCCCTCCTGCTGCTTGGAGATCTTTTTGGCCTCTGCATTTTGAAAGCATTTGACAATCCCTTCTTTGCTCTGTTTGCCAGGTAATTTTAGCGTATCTCTGTACAAATGAGTGTTCTCTGAAACCATGAGGTTTCTTTGGGGTTCTCACAAACTGTTTCCACATGACTAGGATGTTGTTGCTGAGATAACCCCTGCTATGAACTTGGACTTCTGGGATAATTATTCACTAAGCACTTGTATGCGTTGGGATATCCACCTGCAAGTGAAAATCCTGAGATTTACACCTTTTGAAGACAGGAAATTCAGTTCTACATCATCTCCCTTGCTTGTATCCTGATTTTGTCCTCTAGTGAGGCTATTTGGATAACAAACCTTGTCTCTTCAAGCTGATGTGCCATATGGCAGCTGGGGATGTGACAAAGATGCTTTCCCACTTGCTCCTGCAGGAGAATTTTTCTAACCAACACTGCATAGGGGTGGTGGCTGGGGGAGCTGCACACCCAGGGAGCACCACCCCTGTTTGCCTCCCACTCCAGCTGACTTAAGATTTATTTACCCTTTTCCACAAAGGAGGATGTCAAGGGAGTAATCCTCACAAGGGCAAAAAAGCTATTTTAGCTTATCATGAGACACTAAAATGGAAATGGAGTGATACACCGTGTAATTAGTCACCTGTAGTGTGACTGTTATAAAAGTCTAAGATTTTAAGATAGAATATTTCCGTTGGAAGGGACCTGCAATGATCATCTGCTCCAACTGCCTTACCACTTCAGGGCTGACCATAAGCTAAAGCGTATTAAAGGCATTGGCCCCATGCCTCTTAAACACTGACAGATAACTTAATGAGTAAGCAATATAATAAATAAAGTATAATGAAGCAAGATTGACTAAATTCTATGTATTTCTGTTCGTGTGTTTTCTCTTTATGTTCTTTGGCCAGGACTTTCTCTTTTCTTCTGTGCTATGCCACCGCTGTCATTCAGTTGTTTTGGGGTTTTTTTAGGGTTATAACTTCTGTGGAGCTTCTTCTGTCCATTTGCAAGCTCTGTCATATCTTTGACAACCTTGACTTTTCTCTCTCATGTCTTGTGGTTTTGTCACATTTCTTGCTTCCTTCTGCTCCTTGGTGGCTATCCAGCTGTCTTACTCCTGTTTCTATCGATAGCGAGCGAATGCAGGTCCTGCATTCTTCATGTCAGAATTGCCTTTTCTCCCTTGTTTCGTGGCTTATATATGACAATGCTGGAGGCTGGTCTTGTACCCTGAAACAGTATAAAGGCATGTGAATGTTAGGAAGCATGATATTGAAGGAAAAACTTGCTAGAGAGATAAATCAGCATGGCAGTAGTTAGGGATGTGGATTATATTAATAAGATGAACACTGAAGTATTGTAGTTTTATAAAAGTTTTTGTGATGGTGCACGATTTGGTGTATTATGGAGAAGACAAATGGCTTTCAGCTTAGGCTTCCCAAAAATATGTGAAAAGGTAATAAAGCTAAGAAAGAAAATGTGAGAACATGTTGCTGGTGCATCTGCTGTGCTGAAGAGGCAGGATTTTTCTGTTTGATGATAGGCCTTGTTGCTTCAAATAAAAGGGTGTAGCTGATGTAAACTCTGGAGATGTTTTCTTGCTTGGTCATAGCTATTCCATATCACCATTTTAAAAATTGGATCATTCTTTTGAAAAAAGGTGTACAAGAGCCTTTTCAGAGCACTAAACAAATCTTCTGTCCACTGAAGCCATGTCCAAGTTCCTTCAGGATGAGGAACAGGCTCAAAAAAATTAAAAAGAGCAATAAAAATAAAAAAATTAAAGCATGTTTCCAGAGCCGTTACTACACTGTTTCATTGGCTTTTTTATAGTGATTGGTCCAGTCACAACATAGTGCACAAAATCAGTTGTCAGATTGTGTAAGGGCTTGGCTAATATTTACTAATTTGGTTTTATACTTCAATTATTTTTTATAGTCTGGAAAAGTCTCTGGAAATGAGTAAGTAACGCTTAAGGTTGGAATGGCATTTGAACCTATTATTAAGTGCATTTTAAGAAAATTAATTTAAAAAAAGTCTTGGATGTAAAATTTAATTTTACATAATATTGAGTATAGCAAAAATAATGCTATTTGTCCAGTTGAAATAACTGCGTATTTCCAAGTTACAACCTGCACCTAGATGTTGTTAAGCATTAAAGTATGAAGATCTGAAATGTCCTGCAATTATGGTGGTATTTAAAAATGTTTTTTTCTTGGTTTAAAATGTTTTAGTATTTAAACTGGAGTGTCTGTACCTGTTTGCTCTTACTCACTGATGATTTTAACAGAATAAAGTCTCTAGTTTCTGTCATCACACAAGTCAGAAGTTTGTTAACTACTGAAGGAAACTGCATATTTACAGTCTGAACTGATGCAATAGGTACAGTTTTCAAGATATCCGTTTTCTGACCTTTCTAGTTTCTTGTTGTTCTCCAAATACAGCTGAAAGTTCTGCAGTATAATAAATGAAGAAGCAAGTGAAAGCAAATTCGGTTTTTCCATTCCTTTCAGTCTGGACATAAAAAAGGATGATACTAAGAGCAAGTGGGACTGAACATCAATGTGAATAAAAATTGTGCATGATTAGTATCAGCCATTGTAATAGCAGTTTGTATGGGATATGAAACCTCATAGCTCAGAACCAAAGACAATCTGAGCAATAGGTACAAAGCTGAAATGCCCCTAGGGATATTGCTTTGACCAGCCACTATGCTACTGGGTCTCGCACCTTCACCTTGCACAAGGGGTACAAACCCCAGATGATCTTAGTGTCTTTTCATAACAATGCTTCCAGAGGAAAACTGAATCATACCATTTGGTCTCTGCAGCTTGTCAGGCAGGAGCATCACAGCTGCTTGTAGTCAGTGTTTTCATCTGACCCACTTGCTCCAGGTGCCTGAAGCCTGTGCCAATATCATGTGGAAAGCCACTGAACTGTATGCCCTATACTCATATCCTGGTGAAGATACTGAAATTTCTCAAACCACCCAATACCTGCTCGTACTGAACACAGAGGTATCGACTGAACTGGCCACGGAGAAGCTGTGCAACCTTTTATCATGCTACTTTCATACTGAATAATGTTGCTTTGGTTTCTGTGAAGCCTCATTGAGAGGAACAGCATGAGAGAGTGCCATTAATCAACATCAAGATTTTAATACTTGATGGATTGAGTGGTAGCAGTTTTAAATGTAAAATGATAGCTCATTTTCAAGATGCCACTAATTGTAAATCAAATTCTGAGATGTTCTGTTGGAACTGTAACTGTGGATGAGTATCATTATTGTTTTCAATTTGCCACTTTCATTTTGATAGGAAAATGTATCATAAAGCTTTGATTTTTTAATTTATTTTTTATTACACAGTGTTTATTATCATGTTCCTCATTTTGACTTGAGCATCCTATGAGAGAATTCTCATTTTAATGGTTATTTGGTAAAAGAGATTAAATCAACCTTAAGAGTGTATTTTACTTAATTTCAATCATGGTTTAGTGCTCAGGATATATTTATAAAGATATGCATGGATACGAAAGGATTCATTAGGAAATATGTTGCCAAGGAAATGACTTAGTGAACCTTTTTTTCAATACTTATTAGCTTTAAAATATTACCAAATGGGCACTGGAGATCCCAAATATGAGATGACTCAATTAAGTAGGAATTTTTCTTAAGTATGATGCAAATATTTTGAGCACTATTTTCAAAAATACCTAGAAACTAAGACCACCTTTCCAGGAGATGTAGACTTCACATGAAGCTGTGAATTATCTTACGTAACTAGCATTGCACGTTTCAGGCTCGGCATGGGTGACTAATGCTCTGATGATGATCACCATTTTTAACCATCCAAAAAAGTCCACTTTTCACTTAAATAGGTTCAACCTCTGTTATACTGAAAGATACCTGAATATATCTGAACCACACCTTGTTGACTTTTTAAGCAACCTTCTATTTACTTTGAAGAGTTCTCTGTATGTAAGGTGATATTTAGCATCCAGTTGAGAACTCCTGTGGCTTGTGGTCAATTTGCCGTCGAGAACCTAGGTTTTCTGTATTTTTTTATTTTCTTGGAGACTGAGAAGCAGAATGAGAGAAGAAAATTTAATAGAGAATATTTAGGAGCCTATGAAATAGGACCACTTTGAGGTATTTTATTACTTCCTTAGGTTCTGCTGACAAAAACATGATTATGATCCGAGTTAACTGTTGTCATAAACTTTGAGCTGGAAATGTGTTAAAGATTAGTCAGCACTTGATATATACATACAGATACTTATATTTTTAAGCATCACACCCTCTGCAACACCCATGAGTAATGTACTGTGAAAAGACCCAACTAAATAAGCTCAGCTAGTTTCCAAGGGACCTGCTGCTTGCAAATGTTCCATAGAACACTGAAATAATTTAATCAGTATAAAGAGAGGTATCAGCATGGCAGCCACTTTACTCAACCTTACTGGATATCGGATGTATGAATTTGATGTTTCCTAGCAGATGAAGATACTTCTTCATCAAAGACATAACCTGTGACAAAATTTTATCTGAAGGACAGTCATCTGATAATGTGAACATAAACCAAACTGTGGAACATAAGGTACCTACATATCTGGAAAATAGGGACAGCCAATGTTTCAAGCAGTGGGAAAAAGTTTTGCATCTCTGACACAAAATGTGCTGAGGGTTTTCATTCTAAATCTGAGTGCAGAGATGTCATAATGAAAGCACCAGCTCATCCTGAATTACACAGTACTTAAGCTACATATCTGCACAATATTTTGTTGGGTAAATTTGTTAACAATTTGCTTTAGGTGATATTTTACTTATGGTACATTTAGAAGAGTAGGCTGTGTGATGCATTTTATGTTGGCTTATTTTAACACCAGCTGCATGGAACAGCAAGGGGTCATCAAGCTCTTTATTCTGTTATCTCAGACAGCAATATCCCTTTCATGAAGTGATCAAAGATCCTCCTAATATTTTTCAGTGCTCTCTAGGTACTTCACTGCTGCAGAAGTTAGAGAGATTCCTCTTATGGTCAATTGTCCCCATCTCTTTTTTTTTTTTTTTTCCTTTTTTCTTCTTTTTTACCCCAAGGTGATTTTTTTCTGGTTTCAGAAGGATTTCTTCCTCTTGGTCCTTCAATCTCCTCAATTATTTATAAAGATCAAACATATGCCTTCACAGAATTTGTTTGGAAAGGTAAACAGGATTTAAAAAAATATTATTTTTTTTTAATGCTTATCAGCATTGCTATTTTAGGCCTGAGTTTTATGAATCTCTATTTCTATGCCTATGCTGAATATTTAAAGGTGTGTTGTAGATCCATGGAACTTAAGGAACATATTGAAAGCAGTCATTTCTTGTGCACTGTTGGAGCATTCTCAGGGTTGTGCTTCTTATTTTAATTAGTCAGTTACTATAATTTTTCACACTTATAACAAATAACTCAAAATTGCTGAACTTCTGGAGGCATTGCTGCTCCAGGAGAGTTAGCTAAACCTTAGACAGAGGAAAGGTCGTTTTCATCAACTTTTAGTCTTCTGGTGTGTGCTTCTCCATGTAGGAGGGGTTTTAAAAACTTGTACACTTGGTAAACATTCTGCTTTACTACAGTCTGTCCTTGACAAAACTCAGCCTAATAAATATGCAAGGAAATAGATGTCAATAAGGAGAACTGATAGGAGAGTAGGAGCAGATGAAATACAGTCTGCTAGTGCTTGGAGTCTGGTCAAAATGCTAGTTGAGCCAGAGCCATGCATCCAGTGGCACAACCTGCAGCTCATCTCTATTTCTTTTTCTTATTTTATTAGAAACATTATCACAGTGTGACCCCTGAAAAAATGAGAATGTTATTGATCTTTTATTAATAGGCTGGGTTTGCTGAGGTTCAGATATAAAAAATGTATATAGTCCATCAGTTGGTCCACACAGACATTACATACAAGAAGTAACAGATGATATTTTTTGTGGTTGGTTTGATGGGATGTCAGACAGCAGTATGTTTTTGCAAATATTTAATATGTTAAAGTGTCATTGATCTAGGAGTGAAAATGAACTCTCTGAACTGGTGTCTTGTCTAGTCTGAAATAAAACCTTAAAAGTTGAACAGAAAAAAGAGATTGATGGCTGTTGACTCACTGGTGTCTCCTACTATGTGCAATTAAGGAGGTCACGGTAAGGGAGAACTGCAAGAGGTCATAGCTTTTCCTGAGTTCACATACGGCTGTGACCGGGTCACTGTGCAGGGGCACTTTAAAGAGGAATTCTGTCACAAAAAAGAGATGTAATTCAAAACTATTAATTGATGCTATTAACTTGAAAATAAGGATTATATCTGACTGCAGAGAACAGAGAAAAGTGAGCACAATGCAAATAGAACCAAGGAAATCTCAGGCTTAAAGATGTTTTTTGAAGGGCTTCATAGCCTGGAATAAATATATATTTTCAGAGGAATAAAGACAAATTTCTGTTGGGAAACACTTGCACATGGAAAATATTCTAGCTATGTGAAGATGTTTTGTAGATTTGGGAGCAAAAGAAAATAAAAATTTGACCCTCTGAGAGAATCTTGCCTCTTAGGAAGGGCAGATTTTATAGGTCAGGAGGTATTCATGGGTCTGTGTAACTGAAATTTCACCTACAGATCTTGGAGGTGGCAGGACTGTACCAAACAATCTGAATGTCTTTCTGCTCCATAAACGATTTGAACCGTGAATTCTGTGAAAAGGATCTGCTTATATCAAATACAGATATGAGCAAGTGTTTATCTACTCCCACATTAAAGCATCTTTAAAAATATGTTGTGGATTCAGTGTATGTGGCCCTCAGCTTCTAAACTAAGTAAATCTTCAAAAATTAGCCAGTGAGAGGGGAAGAAAACAAAGATTCACTTGTTTCCACAAAAGACCCTTCTTTCTGGGTATCTCTTTATTCAAACATGAAAATGTTGCAGTAACACAGATGCTTGTTAGAACTTGGAAATATCAAACACTTGGTTTCTTAAGCTGATTAACTCTGATATCTTATGGGAGCAATGTAACAATTTAGCCTTTAAGACAACATGTGCTTCCAAAAATAGTCCTTGATAGGCTTATCCTTTTTTCTTGCAGTGCTTTCTCTTGAAATATAATTCTTCCTGGAAATGAATGGTAAACATCCAATCAGTGAATCACATTGGTCAAAGTGCCTTTCTGATTTGGCCGCAGGCTTTCAGAGCTATGCCAGTGGAAGTTACTTGATCTGCTGAGCCATGTCAGCAGTGTTTTGATATGATATTGTGGGTACTTTTGATATGACCAGTCTCTATTTAAAGATTCTTCTTAGAATACATTTTTCATAAGAAGTTGTTCATGAAATCTCCGTATTTATATATAATAGACAGAATTTGTTGGCTGAGGAACACATTAAGGGGCATCAAAAAATGTCACCAAATCACTTGCTGTTTCTCAGCAATGCAGTTGGACTAGATGATTGTTGTAGGTCCCTTCCAACTGAAATAATTATATTGTATTTGTGTAGATGCTGCCTCACTTACTTGTAGTAACTTCAGTGGGAAGTTTGGTGGATTTACGTATTCTATGTCTTTTAAGAAAGATTTTTAGGTTTTGATTCTTGTCCTCTGAAGCTTCTGCAATACCTTGAGACTGTCACTGAATGCATGCCTGTCTCCTTGAAATCACCTTCAGCTGAAGACACATCTGTGAAAGGCTTAACAAACTGCAGAATTGGGGTATTTGAGAAGCACCAGAATAGATGATTTTCAGGTATCTAGTCTCTAGAAAGGAATCTAAACCTCAGAGTGTCTACATTTCCTATGCAGGGAATCAGACTGGCAGTTCAAATCCCAGAAAGGGACCTGATTGAGTTAATTGGAGATGCTGCCTTATCCGGATTCCTTCCATCTCCAGGTCAAGAAAAAAGTAAAGATTCCCTCTGCTCAGGGCTTTTGTTTTTTGCTTTTGGTTTTTAATCACTACATTGGATCTTTGGAAAGCTTTCATTTAAAGCAGTTTTATCTTCTACAGATTAGCAGTCATTATTAAATTAGCCAGAAACACTGTTTCACCTGTCTCACAGAGGGGAAACTCCCACAGAAGAAAGTTATTTATGATTCCTGTTGGCACTTTGGGAAGCTTTGCTCCTCAGTCATGGAAGATGACCGCTAGCTACCTCTACAGCAAACATGAGGTAAGAGTGATACTGTTTGAAAGAGATGGCGTCCTTTTTTTGGTAATTCTGATGTTTTGAAGAAAATAAAAAAGGAAGCATCTTAGTTTTTATTTCTACCTGTAAAGCATGTCTAGGCAGACGTTGCCCTTGTCACTGGTGAGAGCTATCTGTAAATGGACAGGGAGAGCATTTAAAAGCATTTTTCCTGGAGTTTTCCTATTGAATCTTCTGATTAGGTCCTTCTTTAGCACAATTTGCTTTATGAATCTCTTCTCTAGGATCCTGACTTTCCCTGAACTGTGTATAGGAAAATACCTGCTGAATGTATGTGAGAGTAATTGGTTCAGTTCTATGCATTTCTATTTCTAAGGTAATTTCTCAATTAAGATTAGTATGGCTTTTAATGATTCTTTAACTAATAACTTCAATATGTTCTGTTTACTTCAGGACTTTATCTCATACATGTTTTGCTGGTATACTTCATAGAAAACTGCTTTCTTTCTCTGTCTGCTTTTATCTTCACCCAGAGATTTAAAAAAAACCCATAATTTTTTTCCTTCTTCCATGGCTACCTTGGAGTAGGGGATGCTTCCTGAGTGTACACATGCAGCAGTCACTCCTCTTTGTTGGTCTCAGGGGCTGTGCTTTCCTGCACTGGCATTTCAATTACTCATTTTTATCCCGCAGTAAGATTTTCTGGGGTTTTGTGTTACTTTTCCAAACAGAAGGTCTCAATTCACTGGAACAAAGATATTGTATAGCCTCGTGTGTACTTCTTTTTCTTTCATTTCATTCAGTTTTGCTTTTATCTCCCTTGCCATTCTCTAGCAACACCCTAAATTACCTGCCTGCTAAATCCCAGTTTGGAGCCCTCTATTCTCCTTTCTACAGATACATCTTTCTTGCCAATTTTCTTGTGTACTAGCTGCTTTTCTTTCTGATTCTTCCTGTCTCCTTGCTGAACACCTTTTTATTTCTTGCTAATTTAAAGCCCCTTTGACCAGTCCCATTAGCTTTCCCTCTCAGGAAATTGGTGGCCGTGCTCCTCAGAAAAAAATTCATCAACTCTTTGAAGCATCTGCTTTGTGATTCTAAGACCCCACCTTTTAGGCACTGATTTATCACCACAATTCTGGGAGTCTTGCATTTTATTCAACCTAGACTGTGGTAATGAATCATATATGACATTAAGCAGGTTAGATTGAACCTAATTACATTGTACTTCGGGAATTACAAGCCACAAATTCCTCCTGTGGATTTCAGGGTCTGGGATTTAACGAAGCAGCAGTATTTTCTGCTTGCTTCAGGACATGTCATCATGCTTGTACCAGCTTATAGATGAATTTCAGCAGTCTATCCTTGCTCCCTTTCTCCTGGCTTCCTACCATTGTTCTTCTGCATTTATTTCCCCCCATCTGCTATATCGTAAGTTGATTTAACTAAAGATCACAAAATACTGTCTAAGCAGAAGGGGTGAGCTGAGGTTACACAGGCAACCTTGATTCCCTCCACCCCTATTTTCTATCTTTTGAAGCTTTTTCTTTGCTGTTCTCTAAATGTTATTTTAACATAATTTGTGCCTAATGTATATATTTTAGATAAGTATATCTAATAAGTATATCTAAGTATATCTAATAAGCAGTTTGAAATTATATATGTAGATTCTTTTATTTCAGATTCTTTTCTGTAAGTCAGAAGAGTTCATTAACTTGATATGGATCTTTTTCAGTCTATATCTATCTTTTTCAGGATTGAGGAGTACATTTGTATGGTAAATGTACTAATACTGCTTACTTTATATTAAAGTTCAGCTTTTGACCACTTTTCCATATATACACATTTGGGTCTTTTGGAAAGGAACTTGTAATCCAATTTTCTTTCTTCTCTTTTCTGCAGAATTCTTACTTGTAAACCAGCTTAGATAGATAGCCCTGTTCTAAGGATTAAAAAAAATACCCCAACCAACTATTTGTGCATTACTTAGAAAAGTATACTTGAGAAAACTCTTTATTAAGAACAGTAGCAGTTACCGTAAGTCTTTAAATAGTGGATGTTACTCACTTGAGGTGTGGTGTTATTTTTGGGGTGGGTTTTTTTTTTTATGGTGGATGAATATTGAGATAGAAACTATGTAGTGAATTTATACTAAACCTTGTTTGATAGAGAGCTGTAAAAATACAGAATGCAGCTTTTGCTTTCCTAAAATTGATAACACAACATGTAATATATAGCTGAAGAATGGAGATTTTCCACTGAAGTAACTCAGTTGAAAATGTATTTTAGCTTGAAAATCTTGTGGGAACAGCTATGACTCTTGTATGTGTCTCAATTAAATATAGTACGGTGATGATGATTGCATATTTGTTACTGACAGGGTTGTTAGGAGAATTTCCAACAAAACTTTTGCTAGAGATGCTAGTGAAAAAGTGTAAGCTTTAAATCTTCCAATTTTAAAAAAGGAAACCAATGTTCGTATAGGATTTTTGTAAACAGTTTATAAAGGGAAAGTCTCCTCCGTTTCAAATATTTTTCATTTCTTCCTATCACTATTCTGAGCTATCTTATTTTGAAATATTTTACTAAGTCATCAGATTCTGAAATAGATTTGTGATTTTTCATTTCAGAAAAATTATCCTAAGCACATCAATTCAGTCACTGTACCACTTTCAAGGGTTTTTGGGAAGTTTCCAATCTGGTATTGGTTTGTCTCTCAAAGCAGAAAAAACACCATCTACTTTATGTAAGACCAATATATTTACCCTAACAAAACTGGCAGTTATTTAAAGTGTACCAAGCATTCTTGGCAAGGAGCCAAGTGGTCATGAAAAGCTGCTTTTTTGTTTTTTTCCATAGATATTTTTCTTCACCCTGAAAATACTTGTGACATCTACCTTACCCTCTGCAATAAGGATCTTCCTCATGACAAATAGATCACTTGTTTTGACAAGTTAGTTATATACTAGGAAAACTCCATATGTCTCACTGTGCTGGAACCTTTACAGAAAACCATAAAACTATTGCAAGTTTCCTGACAGGTTGCATCTCAGTTATTCCCAGGAGCCCTTCTCCTGGCCTTGAAGTGACTTACTAACCTTGTTTAAGCTTACCTTTAGAGGTGAACATGCATCAAGTGACACTGGCCTGATCCAGCTGAAAATATGTAGAACTTCTAGTATATGTTTCCAAGCATTAGATGTCTCTCACAAGAAAACTATGAGAAATGCAGAAATTTCCTATAGTGCACCAAAAGTCCCTATAGAGACTCTGTGGACAAAATCAGATAGCCACTAGCATGAACTTCTATAAATAATTTACGAAGGTAAAATACGTCTGCTTACCAGCACAAGAACAGTATCTCAGAAAGGAAGACTGCATTTCTGATCTTTCAGCCCTGATCTTTAAAGAATAGCTACAAAAAAAGAGTATATTCGTAACTAAGATTCACAGTCGTACATGACATTAAAAGTCATTGAGATACTGGCTTCCTGGTATGTAGGTTTTTTTTCTTCAGGTGACACCACTGCCTGACCTCTCTGTCCCACCAGACCTACTGAACTTATTACTGCTTTGCTTGCTGACATTGCCCCCTGCTCTGCTGGTAACAACCATCACTTTCTTTCAAATTGGCTAAATAATTAACGTAATTATTCTCAACCTTGAGTTCTCTTATTTTAGATCTAAAGAAGGACTTGTGTGCCCCAAAAGCTTCTCTGTAGTGTCTTTGCATAACCATCACTAAGGATGTCTAATAAAAAAAGGAAATAAAATGTCCTCACAAGGCTTCTCTTTCTCTGAAGCGTAAATGGATTATATGTGTCCACGCAAAATTAGCTATTAATTCTGTACATTCAGTGCACTTGTATAAATTAGCATTTCCTATAGTTGAAAGTTCATCACAGTTTCACTGTATTAAGCTAAACACTTTGTACAAAACACAAATCACTTTCTGATTGAAAAGATTTGATTGTGAAAATACATTAAACGCTTCTAGGACATATTGCAGTGACTTGATGATATTGCTAGTGCTTTATGTAATTTTTCTTTTGTTCAGAGATAATGTAACCTCCACATTACAACAGAAATAAGGAAAAATATTTCTCCAGAGTTTTGCCAGGGCAAATACGCTTGTGATTTAAGAACTATAGATGATATAGAGTTCCGTTTATTTCTTGTCAGGGTGATGCACATCTTCTAAATACATGGTTCTGAGCTCTGTTTAGTTTGGTTTTTTTGTGTGTGTGTGTGTATATAGTCATCATGCTTATACTCAGAATCTTGTAGGGGCAAAAGGGGAGCACAGTTATAAGTGAAACTAGGAAATTATTGTTACTCCAGTTCATGATTTAACAACATAATAGTCTAATTTATTAGTTATGATAATATACATTCATAATTCAAATTAACATAGAATTGTGTAGTCAAATCACTTGTCAGGTGAAATAAAAACACAAAGTCCTTTCTAGGAACTCCCTTTTTTCTCTACTGGTGTGCTCAGCCCCCCTGGGTCCAAAGACTGGTAGCTTCAGCCTTCCTGAAAGAGAAAGAGAGAGGGGCTCAGCATGAGCTGTGTCAGCACACTGGGAGGCCTGTGGGCCTGATGCAGAGAGGTCCTTCCTTCCTTTTGCTGGGAGAAGAAAGATGCTGATGGTTCCTTTCTCCATGGGCTTGGATCTCCTTGGGCTTTTTTTGTGTAAGTTGTTTTTTTTTAACACAGCTTACATAGTCAATCTTGTCATTCATTGTCATTCACTTTTTGTTCTAAAGCCGGTTTTACTGGAACAATGAGAGGTTGTGCTCCTCCAGTGAGCTGTGAATTACAGCTGTGATTTCAGTCAGAACCCCTGTGCTTCTGGTACTGTCCTGTGTTCATGCTCTCTCCTGCACCTCATTTTATTCTAGAATCATTGATAACTCAATTCACACTAACTCCTCATCACTATAAACCACAGAAAATCTCAAACAAATTAGACCATAGTTACTTGGCCACCAGACAATTGCTATCACAATTTATTTATTTTTAATTTATATTTTTTAAAGGCTAAAATCCGTTCAAGTTAAGGTAACCCTGACAAGTTTTAGGACCCTGAGCTGTCAGGTCAGTGGCCTTCAGTAATGGTGAAATTATTTTCTTTATCATAAAAATGCTTGAAAATTTCCACCAAACCAAAGCCAAATAATATTGCAGAGATAAAATGACTTCCTATGTTCATCACTATTCACTCAAAAAAACCCCCAAAACCCACTTTATCCTATCTTCCACGCAGTTCATTTATCATATTGTGATGCTAGATTCTAGTATCCTTCTAGTAAATATGTGGAAAGAAATTATTTACAAAAATACAAGTTCACATCTAAATAAGTATAGAAATTCGTAAAGCACAGATTCAGCAGTGGAAAAAAAAACATCTTCCAGGAGCTGTGAACATTTTTTACTTCTTGAAAGAAGATGATAAATTAAAAAAAAACCCCACTGGCCTCTTTTCCTCCCTGTGCAGCAATTTTCCCTCTTCTTAACCATGTCATCACAGAGATGTTACCACCATCACTGATGGGCTTAGCCTTGGCCAGCACAGGTCTGTCTTGGAGCTGGTTGCGATGCTCTATTAGACAGAGGGGAAGCTTCCAGCAGCTTCTCACAGGAGCCACAGCTGTAGCACCCACCTGCTCCCAGCTACCAAAACCTTGCTATGTAAATTCAACACGCTCACCCAAAGACAAGCATGTTAGACCTTAAATGGATTCTTGCGAAAGAGAACAGAAGTAGTTGTATCACCACAGTTAGAATATTTTCATTATTTTCCATCACCTGAAGCTAAAACGCATTTGCGATAAAACACCCTGAGATTTCCGTAGAAAAATACCATTTGTTGTCTTTGGGTCTTGCATGTATCAGGATTCTTCTGCTGGTATCAGGCTTAGGAGACATGCTGTGCTGTTATTCCTTACCCTAGGTCTCTTAATATTAGAGTCTTAAAAGAATTTCTCTTGCAAAATAAACTGTAATTGCAACTGTTCAGTGCCTACCTGAGAAAATTACTTTTACTGTTAACACCGAATGGATCGAAAAGGTTCAACACATTCCTTTTCTACAAAAACATGTATCAGAACAAGACCAACCAAGCAGCAGAACAAGCAGGAATAATGTTTTGTTGTACATTAGTACTTAAATCTGTCAAGTGTGGGTTTTGTTTGGTTTTTTTTTCTTCTTTAAACCTCCTCTCCTGTTACTTCCTCTATTCTTACATATTTTCCTAGGATCTCTCTCCTCCCTCTTCTTTGGTGCTATTGTGCGATTTCCAGATTCCTTTAATGACCTTTAATCATCAGAGAGTCAGAATCATTTTTATTTCCTTAATAAAGACCATGGTTTTAAGTGATCCCTGCATAACAAGTTGGAGTCAGATTTTCATGGATGCTGAGATTCCTCAGCTTTCTGTGCCCTGGTTTTAAAAATCTTTTAAAAGTCTATGTGGTTTGCCTTGGAGTGTAAATCTGTCCCTTGGAGGAGGATCTTAATATTGAGAATTCCCATTAGTTGCTGTTTCAAGGCTCGCTTTAATGAAGATGCTCCTTTCACAGAGGTTTTAAAAGAAAGTTCCACAGAACTATGAAAGCTTTTTTCTAGTATTTCAAAATATCAAGAAAGTAGCCATGAACTGAAAGACTTTAACTGTATTTTTTTTTCCCCTCCAAGAAACATAGCCATTGCCTGTGAAACTTTGTACTTGTAAGCCCATTTACAGTAATAGTTTCAGCTAGTCCTAATGATCAGCTGGAACAGCCGAGGTAATAATGTTTTCCAGAAAGAGATGTGTTTGGACTCTTTTCAGCTTGCAGTAGGGTAGTCCTTTTAACAAAGAAGAAACACCATCTCATAACATGTTGTCTGAGGATGCAGCAAACCACACGAGTTCTAATTTACGTTACTAAAACAAGAAGTTAGGGCAATGCAGGTCAAATAATATTTTGAGAATGCCTGGTTTAGCAAAACCTAATGTAATCATGCTATCATGGAAAGGGATTAATTTCTTTTCACCTTCCTGAGGCAGAGAAAGATCATGCCTTCAAAACCCCTTCAAAGGAGCCAAAAGCAGATTTTGGTTCCAGTTTTGGTGCCGAGAAGATGGCCCGCAGCTCACTGTTGCTGGCCAGGGGCACAGCACAGTGCAATGGCCCTGAGCTGAAACCAGCGCTGTGTGAAGACATCAGTGGAAGCAGTCTGACACATGTGCTTATGCTGTGCTGTCTGGGCTGCAGGGTCCCTCCTGCCTTGGGAAAAATCCACCTTTCCCATTGCAGTGGGAGGAGAGAGTAGGGGCTGCAGAAACACAGGGCTGGCTTTCCGCTGTGTGTGCCATTTGCGCAGAGTGGCTGAGAGGCGTTGGTGTAACGTTTGCTGTCTGAGGGGGATAAAACTTATGTTTTGGGGAAGCTGGGACTGGCCTAGAAGCATACATGTGCAGATGGCGTGTCCCTGCTCGGCTTGGCACGGGACAGGGCAGGACATGCCACCGTGCAGGCTGGCAGTGACCTTCTCACAGGACCCCAGCACTGGGTCCATCAGTGTGCCGGTCTGGTGCAGCCCCTGGGATAACTGGGTTATTGGGCTGTGTCTTGGTGTTTTGTTATGGGAGTTTCCCCGTTTCTTTGCTGAGGCTGAAATTCTTACACCAAAATATCTGGCTACTGAATTCCCTGGCACAGCTGGCAAGAGGCAAAGTCAGGCTGTTATTACCTGGCAATGAATTATGTATTAGCGTCTTATTACGGGTGAAAAAAACCCCCAATGATTGAAACACATGTGAGGTTTTTCCTTATACTATTAGTTACTGTGTCAAGGTGTGAAACATCAAGGTTTATACTCCTTGAAGGATCTTAGGCTGTGTTTTTCCACGCACAAAATTGTGCCAGAAAATTACTGTGTAATAGTTTACGTAACTTTGAGCGAGCAGGAACCAGTTGCCAAAGCATACGCGCCTGGCGCAACTTTAAGTTGCCCTAGGATGTCGGAAATGTTTTCGTGGGGATGGGAAATAGGACAGAGGACCTGAGGGGGGACCAGAAACCTTGTGGAATCCAGGCAGGGTGCCCAAGGGTGTCTGAAATGAAACTATGTACTTGGCTTTTGTTAACTGAATCCCATCATACGTGCACGCACAAACAATACGGTATAAACACAAACATTTTTGTAAACTTATGTTAGTTCTGATGCAAAACAAGAGAAATTAATGTTCATTATTTTCTGGTAAAAATACCAAGGCACCGAGGGAATTTGCTGCTTGTAAAAGTGCTACAAGACACAGTCCTCACCACAGTTTATTTTAGTAGCACACGTTGCTTCTCACTGTTGACTCTAAAAAGCTATTATTTCCCAAATGTATACAAAATAAGTCTGAACATGTTTACCTATAATACAACAAGGTGAATTTAATTACAGGAAGCTTCAGAAGTGCACTGCTCATGTGCTGCTGACACAGCAGGGTGGATGGGTCTGAAGGGAAGTGGAGAGGGGAGGACAATCCCAGGGTGGGAACCACCTTCAGAACAAAAGATGAAACTTCAAAGCAGGGGAAAAAACCCTCTGTAGCACTTCTAAAACGTTATAATAAATGAAGGGAAAATAACATGCCCATTTACATTTCTTTGTTCTTATTTGTGGTTTTACTTAATGTCAGGAGATTGCCAAAGTTTCAACATCAGCATTTGCGTTCACCAGCTTCAACAAGATTTGGGAAAAAGAAAAAAAGGAAACAACCCACTTCATATTTTTTAAGTTACCTGTATGCATATGCAAGTTACATAAAGGGGAGTTGATGGATGCAGTGGGGAGTTATTTTTAAGCAAACCTGCTGGTTGTGCTGCATTTCCAAACTTGGAGACCTGTTTTTGTGCCCAAAATCTATTCCACTGCTGTTATGTGTCAGTACCATTCCTTTGTGTCTTGTACAGCACCAGGTTCATGTTAATGTGGTATAAAATGAATAAATGGGTGTTGCCCCCCCCCATTTCAATAATTTAATAAAGATTTAGAATTATTTTAAATACTAGCTTTTATCAGCAGATATCAGCAAAGTTCCTGTGATGTATAGAGCCTTTTCAAATTTTGGTCTATGACCAGTTTCTGGAAGACAGTGGTTCTTACCAGAACTTCCGATTTTTTTTAAACACAATATTTGAGGTTTCGATTGTTTTATTACCAGTCAGACACTTTTTTACTTGTACTGTGACCTTATTTATTGTGTCAAATATACAGAGTCAGGGTTTATTTTAATATTCTGCTTGAGCTTTTGTTCATTCTTAGCTGGGTCAATGATGTCTGTTGCATTTTGGTAGTACAAAACTATCGGCTAAGAACTTTTTAAGAAGCGTTCTTCAGATAGTCTAATCAACTAAATTCAGTTAGTCTTGCTAAAAGAGCTGCCTTTTATTCCTATGATATAATATTCTACCATAAATTAAGCTGAAGCCTATTGCTCTGTACTTCCTTTCCTGATATTTATTCATGTTTGAAAACCAATCCACTTATATTTATTTATACGAATGACATTTATATTTATATTTAGTAGTGAAGGTTTAACATCATCCAGTGCAGAAATATAATAATAATAAAAAAATTTGACCACCTATAGATCCCATAGCATTAAACATCAGGGTCATTTTCTTTAAATATTATTATATTAATACTCTCCATTAATACTGATCATAAAATGCTTTCTGGTGTTTTCAGGCCCACAGATATATGAAAATAAACCCCTGATGCATACACATAAACACACATCTCTGAAAAGGTGAAATCCGGTGCCAGTATTTGAGAGAAAGTTCTTAATTAAAATTTTAAATATTGCCAAAATGACTTCTTGAGGAAGTTATACGGGGGTTTTACAGTCAACTACACTTGAGCAAAATCTTTTACTGTGGAGAGCAATGTTTTAATGCTTTTTAAATGTTCCAGTTTTAAATAAATTGATGACCAGTGAGATCATCCCTAGACATTCAATAGCAATGGTGTTATAGGAGTGACACTGAGACAGTAATAATGTTATCATCGTATCACCAGCAAAGTGTACTTACTCTGTATGACTCATTGCTGCTTTTTTATAGAAGTCTTAGCTTTGGAAAAGACTTGTGTGTGAGATGATTGGTTTGGTGAATAAGTAGGGAAAAAAGAGGGACAGACATGTTAGAAAAAAAATCCATGTAATTTCTAAGTTAAAAAAAACCAAACAAACCAGCTCTTCTTCTCCACTGTTACTCAGAAACAGTTGAACTAAAAATCTGATGGCAAAGGGAATCTGTCAAAGGAGTTGCTTAAGGAAGATTTCTATTCTGCAGAAAATATTTCCCAGCTTTCATATTATTCTACATTACTTCTCTTACAACTGCTTCTTGAAAAGCAATTGGTCATGACTATTATGTTGAGGTGTAGTCCTGTTTTTATTTTTTGTGCAGTTTCTTCCAAATCTATAGAGGAACAAAACACCCTGTGGATGGAAAGGGTGCCCATTATATATATATATGTTAAATATTTAATTTAAAATTTGTGTTAGAGTCATCATGCAAATTATTGTGCTTATTGCATGACATAGTTCACTGACCTGGAAAGTCAGGTCACTTGGAGATGTTGTTGGTCGATTCCTGCATTTGCCACAGGGTGTTCACAAGCAGCGCGTGTGGCTTCGTGGCATGGAGCAAAGAGTGAGCGAGACAGACTTTTCAGGTAACAAAGCAGAGTTTACAGAGCACACTCAGGCCTATCCTCCTTTGCCCTGTGTTAATCTCAGATGCTTTTGACAGCAATGCAGAAGAGACCTGGGTGTGCATCATGGGTTATTTGGATCAAAAAGCAGTGGATTTTTTCACTTAATCCCATGTATTAGCCTGAAGGCTTTATGGAGGCTACCAGATCTCTGCAACTGCACTGCATTCACTGTGCAACTGTTACGCTACAGGGAGAACGGACAGCTAGGATTTTCCCTTCTGTCTTCTCCTGTAGAAACTTGGTGAAAAAATCCTGTACTTGCCTAGGTAATGGTATAGGATTTTTCCCAGATGCTTAAGCTGCTATAAATCACTTAAGTTCATCAATGTCAGAGGAAGGTATAACCCTTTGTTTATGATTTTGTTGAAGAACAGACAGAAAGGGATATTGATTCTGGTTTTATGCAGGGGACTGGAGAGAATAACCAATCAATGTATCATAGGTAAAACTTAACTATTATAAAAGATTTAGCATTATAAAGAAATAAAAAAATTGAACTCGCAATGGATGGCAGCAGCACGATTTTTACAAAAGAGAGGATAAAAAGCAGAGATTGGAGTTTTAAAACAAAAAAATGTAAAAGGGAAGAGTGGGAGAAACTGATGTATCGTGGAGACCATTAACTGAAGGCCGTGTCCATGGATATATTTTGATTAGAACATTTTGACTAAGATAGGACAATCCTGAACAGCTATTTACTAAAATAAGATAGTGTAAAGACAGCTATTCAGAATACAGAAAAGGAAGGGAAGTTTAAAATTTGTCAGAGGAAAGGAAAATGTAATTTGTTCTGAGTGACCGTGTATCTACTTACGTCTCCTTAGTATGCAAACCTATATTTTTTTTTACTGAAGCACTGTAAGGTGCCTTGAATCCTTGAGAGAACTCAGTAAATAATTGTAATAGTCATTAAAATAGACAATGAATGTTATATAATTGAAGAGAAAATGTATAGTAACAGAATATACATACATAAAAAACCCCAAACCAACTATTAAAGAATAATCTGCAATTTTTTATTTTTATTTTTCACTTGAGTTTGTTCTTATTGTCCTAGTGCCCTTTTCAAGTTGAATTTGTTTAAATCGTGGAGTAAGGGAGGTATTTTGTTATATTTAATTGTTTTTTGTAAAGCACGAATTAATTATGTGTACTTGAAATGTCTCTATGGTTGATGGCACCAGGGGCAAATTAAGCAACATTTGGCCTACTTGCATTCCGCTTGCTGGAGCATTTGAACAGCTTTCTGCCAAATGAATTAAAAACTGTGAATTCAACAAGGCAGAGTTCATTGAAGTATTTCAAAGTTAGTTACAAAGTGAGTTGAGGAGTACCTGACAATTGTAGTTTTTACATGCAAATTGTATAATTGAGAAAATAATGCAACTTAAATGCATGTGGCATTTGGTACCATGATTTACCAGCAATCTGCTGAGTTTTCTGCTGTTGGTTAGGTGCCCTTTCTGTATCTCTGAAATTTATAGCCCAAATCCAAGGTGTGTGGTAAAGAAGTTACAGTATTTTTCTTAATTTGACTGCAAGGTTCCACATTGTAGAAGAAAGTTTCTGTTTCAATAACAAAGTCCTGTTGCTTGTTGATATTTCTATGATCCTCTAGTTATTGACTCGCCTAATGAATCCTGCTGCGCTTTTCAATTATCAGCTTTAGTAGCCACAAGTATTTCTACAGATACAATTATTGATGATAACCTGGAAGAAAGAGCAACATGAATAGCTTTTGCTCTGGGTTCACATCACAAATCTCATGGCTCAGGTCTGGTGCAAGCAGTGGGGAGGAGATGCTCATCACAGTGTGTCCTGCTCACACAAATCATGCCCTTATTTTCCCACAGAGTGAACTGCTTTGCTCAGGTCCTGCTTAAACTGAAGTAAACACTTTAACAGGATCTAAATCGTGCCCCTGTATTCGACACTTGTGAGACCGCACCTTGAGTACTGTGTCCAGTTTTGGTCACCACAGTACCAGAAGGACATTGAGGTGCTGGA
>JANHGA010010475.1:0-24134 GCA_027560355.1 Halcyon chelicuti
ACAAAGTTTTGACGAGAGTGCTTCCAGGGCGCCGGGGGTGCCCCTTTATTTGATAGCTCGCGTGTTTTTCTCCTTAAAAGGGGATTTTATTGATTTTATTTTGGGGGACGACGACGACGACGACGACGCCGGCCAGAGGAAGCACCCCCGCGGCGTGCATTGTGGGCGCCGGGTGACATTGGTCAGCGCCGTGCCCCGGGCCGGCTCAGCGGGAAGGGTCGGGGGGCAGGGTCGCTGCCGGGGGGGATGCAGTCCCGCTTGCTGTCGGACGGGGAACCGAATCGGTTTAATTGAGGGGCTGGTCACTTTGGGACCATCCGCATCTTCTTCTGGGGGAGGGGAGTAGGGTTTTGTTCCTCCTCCTTCCTCCCCTTGCAGGGCGCGTTCGGGGAGGGGTGGGGGATTATTTTCGTGGTGGTGCTTTTTGGGTGCGGGTTCCCCCTGTTGCTTGCCCGGGGCTGCAGGAGCCATGGGGGGGGGGATGCTGTCAGGTAGTAGGGTGGCGAGAGCTTGACATCAGCTGCGACACCGAGAACGGGTAAAGGTTCTTCACCCCCTTGCCCTGGCCGGGGAGGGGCTGTGGGGATCGGTGGCCGGCTGCCCGCCTTTCCCCCCAGCCCCACCAGCGCTGGGCGCAGGTGCCTCTTCCTCCTTCCCCGCCTCCGGGCTCGGAGGGGCGGCGAGAGAAGGAGGCAACTTCAGGCCGGGGCCTGGCCGGGCGCTGCAGGCCGCGCTCTCCTCGGGCGGCTCTTAGCGACAGGCCGGGGAATCGAGGGCCTATCCCGCCCGCGGCGGGGCACGGCTCGGCGCCCCGAGGGCTCGGGCCCGGGCCCGGAGGGGCCGCGGTGCTCCTCTCCCACCGAGCCGGGGGACTCCGTGCGCCGCTGCGAGGGGCTGGAACCCCTCGGGGAGGCGGGGAAGGAGCTGCCACCCCGGAGGGGTTGCCCCCGCCGCGCCGCCCCGGGGGCGGCCAGGCCGCTGAGCGCCGTGTCCATGGCAGGCCGGCGGGCGGGAGCGCGGTGTCCCGGCCGCCCCACGCCTTCGGGGGAAGAGGGCTGAAGGGAACGGCCCCCCCTTCTCCTGCCCCCCGCGGGTTGGGGCCGCCGGCAGCTCCCTCCCCCGGGGCCGGCTGCAGCGGGGAGGAACCGTTCCCTGTCCTGCGAGGCAGAAGCCCTCGGGGGAACCGTAGAGCTCCGACACAAGGCTGAGCAGCTTTGTTGAGAGGGGTTTCTCCACTGCAAGAGGGTAATGGCCTGGTTACCAGTCAAGAGGTGGAGGAGGGGCGAGAGGGTTTCGGCTTTGCCTGGCCACCCGCCGGTGGGCTGTAAATAGCAACAGGGGCAACTGAGGAAGGTGATGAGGGCATGGCTGAGCAGGCTGCTTTTTGCCTTGGCGTGGTGTCTGGGCAGATGTGGGCTCTTTTGCACAAATAACTCCAGAAGTAACGCGGGGATTCAATAAAAAGTTATTATGGCTGTTTGGTTACATTTAAGCAAGGGCAGAATAAAAATACCTTATACACTTGGAGCGGAAGGTGATACGCTGAGACCTTCCTAAATTTAACTTTCTTATGTGAAGAAATTTAAAAGCATGAGGCCAGTGATTTCTGGAATAAACATCCATGAAGGATCTTAGTGTTACTAAGTCAGGGATTCTCTTATCTCTATGCACAGGCAGCTTTTGAGATATGCATCCTTTTATCTTGTAAATATACATATACATGTGCGTGTATAAATATATATATATATACACGCGTGTGTGTGTGTTGGAAGGGAATGCTCATTATCTATTCTAAAGTTCCCATACGTGATAGAGTTGGTGTGCTGGTTTATACTGGTCCTTCTCCAGTAGAAGGTAGAGCTATGTATTTCTACTTAGAAAAGTGCTACAGAGGGCTCAAGTGCATCTGTTGCTGCTTTTTTAATTTTCCATAATAAGTGATGGAAACAGCATTAGTATTTTCTGTTCTTCTTGCTGAAGAAAGCCTCAGGAGACATTTCAGGTCTTGTTATATCATTGATGCACTTACCTATGTTGACATCCATTTTTTAGGTAGAAGCGTAAAAAGTTATGGGCTGGAAGGGACTCTTAGGAATTAAGTTTGTCCCTTGAGTCAAGGTAGGTGCAGCGAAAGAATGGAGGCAGATTTCCCATGAAGTGGGCATCTAAAGAAGTGTAGGTACAAGGAAGGCTTTCCAACTATGTCCAGTTTTCAGTTTCTTAACTTCTCATAAAGCTTCAAAATGTTTAAGAGGTGTAAGCTTTTCTTTCATGTGTAAGAAATAAATGGTACTGGAGTTCTGCCCTCCTAAATTTTATGAAATGACTAGGAAGCAAGTATAAAAAAAAAAAAAGGGGGGTGGGAAGAGTATGCTTAAGTTACATGTGCTAGCAATGGACAAATTTAGGATAGTTAAGAACAGACTGCCTTAAGTCTGACCTTGTAGTGATGTCCTGAGAAAATGCAGAGCTGTAATTGTGATAACTTTTTCTTGATGAAGTTTTACATTATCTGTGACTGTAAGATCTAGAATGCTTTATATGACTAGCAGCAGCAAACAGGTGCTTTGTTCTTCAGTCAAGAGTAAGAAATTAAAAGGCAAAAGATTTATGGATACTCTGTTATTTTGTGCCATTATAAGCCCAGGCTTCATTAAAATTACACTCAAAACACTTTTTTTTTTTTAATCTTGAAACTCTGAGAAATAGCAAAAGCAGGAAAGAGCAGTGAGGAGAGCTCGGATGAAAGATAGAGAAAGGGTATGAGATGCCTTTAATCTGAAGTTTTCTAGAAGAGTTGCTTCAAAAGACTTCCAAATGCAGATAAAGCCTTAGAATAGATGGCATGTGGGTCTCTTCTCCCTCAAAATAGTCAGTGTGCTGAGGTAAGGATGAGATGTTAGATGCTTCCATCTGCGCTTGTAGCAGCTAAGAGAGTTAACAGGGATATTGGAGTGTGTGAAAAAGGAGAGTGCAAGCAGTTTTTTCAGTTGTTCAGTCTTAAGTAATACATATAT
The DNA here is from genome assembly GCA_027560355.1 of Halcyon chelicuti. Taxonomy (NCBI): domain Eukaryota; kingdom Metazoa; phylum Chordata; class Aves; order Coraciiformes; family Alcedinidae; genus Halcyon; species Halcyon chelicuti. Next base: position 3,018 of record JANHGA010010475.1, read on the forward strand.
TCTTAACTTGGAGAAGTCTGCTTCAGCTAATTGACTTGTTAACCACTTGGCACTTGTTAGAGCTCTTTTAAGTACAGCTGATACAGTGCATTCATAGTGGCTATAGTGGTGCCATTTAAATGCTGGCCTGCATCAACCCCACGTTCTTGCTGTTCTCATCAGTATTGGCTGGAATGCTTTTCTTGGGTATGTGTCTCACTTTTTTTTTTCTACTTTTTTTTTTTTCCTTCCTTCCATTTTTTTTTTTTTCTTAATAAACTGTTTCAGTGAACATTTCAAACTGCTTAAACAAGGTTTATATTACAGTTCCAGATAGTTTTCCTATTAGGATTTTGGAGAGGACTTCACTGTAGACAAGCCTCAGCAGGCCTTTTGAAAGCATGTTTGAAACTTTTTTGTATCTTAACTTCTATAAATCTTTTATTGGAGATCACACATTTAATAGGAATTAATTTTGTTCCTAGCCATGTTTTCACATAAAAAAGTTGAGTCCAACAGGATGGATTGAGGGAGGGGGAGAGGACAGGGGCGCAGTCTGTAGGCTTTTGCTGTACTTGTGTGGAACTCAACAGTGCCACTTTAGAGAGGGGGAGAAAGAGAGAGAGACACTTAATATTTTGAGGCAAAAGTGCTAGAAGAAGGCATAAGGACAAGACTTAAAGAAAATGGAGAGAAATGAAAGGAAGAGGTGGATACTCAGGAGAAGATGCAACATGACAAGTAGAAAACACCTATCTGTAGAAGACACAAGGGAAGAGGAAATATTAACATATAAGATATGTATAAGTGGGCTGAAATTAGTTAAAACTGGCTGCTAGATGGAGGTGGAAGATTTCATTGGACAAAATGTCTTTGCAACACTTTATATGCTAGGTGGTGGTATTTTTCTGTTAACAGTTTGAGAAACACATGACTGTCTACGCACAGAAATTAATTTCACTGTGCAATGATGTGCAGCAGACTTCTTCCCTCAGATATGCCAAGCAGCTTCTTCTAAAATTAAACTTCTTAAAAATCATCTTTACTTAGTCTGTGTAATAGTTTTTCTTTCTCCCATCCTCAAGTTTGGTGAATGTTTTCCTATTTTGTTTATCTGACTGCCATTTTTCATGCCTGCTATCTCTTACAAACATGAGTATCTTTATCAGAACCTCACACTTTTTTTTTTTTTCCTCTACTTTAACTGCACTTTCAAGATAACTTCTGGAAAGTACTGTAATCTGAGGTTTACTTAATCCATGCATGTGTTCTTTTTCTTTCTGGTTCTTTTTCCCTCACCAGATAATACGAAAATGAATAGCTCTTCTATAATCATAGATTTGTAGGGATGTAAGAAAGTACTGAAAATTGATCTGTCATTTGGTTGCCCTGTAAACCTGAAAGAGCATGAGCCTAAAACAGGGGAATGAGGTGACTTTAGCAGAGGTAGTGGAATATTACTTCTGAAGGAAGAGCATTGTGCATCAAGTATGTTTTAAAGAGGGTCAGTTTTGATTTTAATCTCTTTGTATCAAGCGGAATTTTGAATAAGGAGGGATCTTACTTAGATTCAGTTACTTTGCAATGTTTTCATGAATGTCTGAGAAATGATAAAATGTAAAGGTGATAGCAGAAAAGGCAGCAATCATTTCAGAGGATAGGAGTTAAAGTTAATTAAGAGACATTACTTGGAAAACATTACAGTGTGGTTTGTTAGGGACAAGTGCAAACTACAGCGTGTGAATAAAAATGGTCAACTTTACCAATACACGGTGGAGACTAGACCATAGTTATGTAGAAGAGGATCCAAATGTGATAGATCACATCGTGTTATCAGACATGATAAAGCATGTGGAGTAATCCTGCTGTACTTGGTGCTGTTGAGGCCTCAAATGGAGCACTGTGCTCAACTTTGGGCACTGTACTTTGAGGAAGATGTGGCTGAGCTAGAGAAAGTTCAGGGAAGGATGTGAAGAATGGTCAGATGTCTACATAAAAGAAAAGCTGAGTAGAGTTGCAAGTCTTAAGCTGCATAAAAATGTTTTTAATTATTATTGCATAAAGTTGTAAATTCTTCTTTGTCCACTGAATAGGGCAAATAAATGGTCTTAAATTCCAGGAGGAAAGATCTTAGGATGCGCTTGATCTTACACTTCCCCTTTGTCCTGTAGTTTATTCACTTATTTCTCCTCTCTGTCGTTTGTAATGTGGCACTCCTAAAGCTTAAAGTCATAAGCTGGTATGATGGAAGCATCTTGAACAGGGGAAATGAATAGGGAGAGAGAGGTTGGTTGTTGAACAGTTGATTTTCTATCAAGTCATCTTCTTTAACCTACTTGTCCTCTGGCTGCATCACCACTGAATTCAGTGTGAGGGAAAGCAGCAGGTGCCCGTGGCAAGGGGGAGTGGGATTATATGTAATGTCACACTGCACCCTTGGCTAGATGTTGGGGTAATCTGCCTAACGGCAAGGATAATGGAGCACTGAAATAGGCTGTCTAAGGAGGGTGTACAAGCTACCTCAGTGGTGGCTTTTTAAGAACAAAGTAGACACACTTCTACTGGGAATGGTTCTGACACAGGCTGGCCTTTTACCCATGGCCGGTGTCAAATAAGCGATCAACTTCTTGCAATACCGTTCAATTTCACTTCCTGCAATTTGTGCAACTTCTTGAGTAGATACAAGCAAGAAGATTCATTAACCTTTTATGTTACAGTTTAGAGGTGTTGCCACTTGCCCTGTTAGTTCTTCAGTGAGTGGACCTGGTATGTGGGAGGCAGAGGAGCAGCGGTCTAGAGCTTCATCCACAGGCAGCAAAGTTAAGGCACTTTGAAACTGCAGTTTTAAAGTGTTGGCTGGTATTATCTTGAACTGCTTCTGTGAGCACATAAGAGCTCATGTGTGTTTCATGAGCTATGTGGATACTGTTTAGACCCCTTGCTTTTGGCAGGGGTATGTTCTGGCCCCCTTTGCACCATTTCGGGACTGGACTACAGGTAGACCCGTTACTGCGAGGTAGACACTTCTCTTAATGATATATAAATTTAATGATTACCTTTTTAGAAGGTAACCAGGTAAGGAAACTTTCTTGGAGAAGAGCTAGTCCAAAAGCGGGGCAAAATTAGAATGCTTTGGCTTAGGAACTGTGGAGACAACAAACTGTGCCGAGATGTATCCCATGCTGAGTCATTTGGGACCTGTTCAGTTATTGAGAGTAGGCATATCCTGCCTATGGTGTTTGTCTGTGCTACTTTAAAAAAAACAAAACAAAAGACAACAAAAGAAAAGATTGTACGCAGCATGCACAAAACATTCTGAAGTAGGCAAACTATGAAGAAGAAAAGGCAGTTTTAATTATTCTGGAAGATCTGCTTTGGGTCCACAGGAGCTAGGAGGCTGTCAAGGGTGAACACAAAGTGTTTGTCTACTTAAGAATCTATTTCAGGATAACTGTCTCTAGATTTAAAATGCAAGAAGATTACTGCTTTTCTCTACGTCAAAAGTAATATGGGAAAGTGATAACATTTCTAGCCTCTCTGACCACAGATGCTGCTTTGGTTTGACTTCTGTTCCTGTCTTCTTTTAAATTTGACCACAGAAGCAGTTTGATCCATAACAAACACTGAAGTATTTGACTAATTGAATCTTAAGATATGGTTCCTTTCTGAAGAGTAACTGTAGAATGGCATCATATGATTCTTAGCTGCATCACACAAACTTTTACTTTTCAATTTGTCACTCATGCAGTCCTAAACAAAATTGGCCAAATAAGATGGAAATGAAGCTAGTTCCACTTTGTAGATGTCAAACTTATTACTTCTGACAGCATGAATGGAAGAACTGCAAGTGTAAGACTTCATGGGGCGCTTCAATTTTGAGAAAATGCACATGTTAAAATCTAGATAACTGGTGGCTAAGGTATTTTCATATGAGGCCATGTATCCAGGTTTCACAGACGTGTAGTAAACCTGTTGCTGTTGGTATATGCTCTGTATGATGTCAAGAACATACCCTTACATTTTCTCTCTTTTGGGGAACATTGCAGAGTTATCACAAGTTTGTGCAGTGGGTCCAGCGCTGTTTGAAAAAGGGTGGAGTGGCTTTTGCTTCATGTGTTCACATTGGTGTACATGCACAATAAATCCACTGTAAATTGAGGGCATCGTAATTAATCTGCATTCATTGATCAGCTCTACAGAATGCATGCTCTAGGCCTGGGTTTTCTTATCATTCTCAGACTTGTAAGATATGTTGCATAACGTGCGTGTACATTGTGTCTGAGGAATCATGGTTCCTTTCTACAGAGCATAAAAACTCTCTATATTCACATCTTCTTTGCTTTCTCCCTGTATACCTGGCCATGCCTGTGTGCCTCCCCACCTTTCCTCCCTCTTATTCTCATTTGTAAGAGTCAGATTTTGGTAGTGTGGATTGCATTTGCCGGTTTGCACCTTGCCGTGTTGCATTCATGTAATGCTTGCCTTTTAATGGGTGTATTTACCGGTGACTTGACACTTCCTGCTCTCTTGTGCGAGGATGTAGAGATCCATAAAGTGTCTTTCTGCCACAAATCCTCCTCTGTGACTGGACACATTGGTAAGGCTTTTTCTTTCTGGTGGAACAGGCCTGAAGTCAGAAGTATTTCTGGAATAGCTGAATAACTGCATCTGACTGGACTCGTGCAAAGTGCTTGATGCTGTTCTGCATGACATCCTTGTCTCTAAATTGAAGAGACGTGGATGTGACAGATGGACTGCTCAGTGGATAAGGAATTGGCTGGATGATCGCACTCAAAGAGTTGCAGTCAGTGACTTGATCTACAAGTGGAGACCAGTGATGAGTGGCATTCCTCAGGGGTCAGTGCTGGGACTAGTGCTATTTAACATCTGTCAGCAACCTGGGCAGTGGGATCAAGTGCACCCTCAGCAACTTTGCTGACGACGCCAAGCTGTGTAGTGCAGTTGACGCGCTGGAGAGAAGGGATGCCATCCAAAGGGACCTTGACAAGCTTGAGAGGTGGACCCGTGCAGGGTTCAACAAGGCCAAGTGCAAAGTACTGCATCTCCCCTAATGAGGACAGGCTGAGAGAGATGGGGTGGTTCAGCCTGGAGAAGGCTCCATCAGTAGAGACCTTACAGTGGCCTTTCAGTAATTAAAAGGGGCCTACAAGAAAGATGGGGAAGGACTCTCTAATCAAGGAGTGTAGTGATAGGACAAGGTGTAATGGTTTTAATCTGGAAGAGGGTAGATTGAGACTAGGTATAAGGAAGAAATTCTTTATTGTGAGGTTGGTGAGACACTGGAATAGGTTGCCCAGATGAGTTGTGGATGCCTCATCTTTGGAAGTGTTGAAGGTCAGTTTGGATGAGGCTTTGAGCAACCTGATCTACTGGAAGGTGTCCCTGCCCATGGCAGGGGAGTTGGAACTAGAAGATCTTTAAGGTCTCTTTCGACCCAAACCATTCTATGATTCTGTGAACTGGAGTTAGAAGGGAACACACTTTCACTTAACATTATTGTTTTGTTAAATTTTTGTGCTTCAGTGGGGTATGAGAGAAGTAAAACTGAGGCATGAGACAGAGGTGTAGAAGTTCTCAAAGACAAATATGTGCAGGACAATACATAGATGGAAAAGGGACAGAATTGCATGAATGTGGGGAGCATTTAAAAGCTCCTAAACTGCAACATGTGTCACCACAAAGGCAAATACAGTTCTTGAACTGCTATAGTGTTTGATACTCAGTAGTGAGACCCTTTGTACCAAAGTCTCATGGAGAGCTAGTTGTCTGGGAAGAGAGAGACTTTTGGATTCAGTAGGAAGAGTTGTTTCTAAGCTGGAGGCAGAGGAAATGGGCACTAAAGTATAGGAGCTTATAAAAAAGAAGGTAGTGGCAACTTTGAACACTGTCAAAGACTTCTCTGCACAGGTTACAATTTCTTCTGCTCCTACCATGCTGTATGTGTGCTGGAAACCACAGCAATGTTTGTTTGTCTTTGGATGTCTTCATTGTTTTTGTTCATATCTGGACTAGGCGGGTAGTGGAAATGAATGAGTTTGCTGTTAAAGTGAGACACCTGGATGGCTGTGCTCTCAGGTAGGAGGATGTTTCGATTTACTGCAGTGGTTTTGCAAAACGGTTTGCTATGGTAACAATTAACAACAGTGTGTTGTTATGTTTTGCCCTGATGTGTCCTTTACAGATGTCTTGAAAGACAATAAATACAGTCTGATAGGAGCAATGTTGGCATTCTCCAGCCTTAAATGTTGCTTAAGTTGTTTGCTGGGTAGTGATAATGTTAAGGCCTGGCTGTTGGCAGCTTTGGAAAGTAATCACTTTGTGTGACAGTCACTTCATGATTTTAGTGTGTCGTGGTCATATGCTTCAGGAGTCATGTATTTCTGGGTCGCCTTGCTGCCAGATCATCTGCAATCACTAGGGTGCAAATACAACTTTTGCTCTTCTTTCTAGATGGAAAGGAATCACAGAATGTTACGGGTTGGAAAGGACCTTGAAAGATCATCTAGTCCAACCCGCCTACCAGAGCAGACCACCTAGAGCAGGTCACACAGGAACATGTCCAGGCGGGTTTTGAATGCCTCCAGAGAAGGAGACCCAATAACCCATCTGGGCAGCCTGTTACAGTTTAGTTGACCATAAATTACTGTGAGTTTTTCTGGACCCATCACATTTGACTCTTATTCCCAGTAGTTATCAAATGCATCACAAATCTTTTTATTGCTTGCTCTGTAAAGTATAAAATCAGGAGGAGGAATACATAATTTTACGGAGCATGGGTAAGCATAACATGCAGCTGTACTATCAAGGTGGTTGTCATAAAGTCTGTTAGGAAATTGAAAGGCTGAGAGACTGTTAACTTAAGGATGTTTGACATAAACTCTGTTCCATGGGAAGACTTCTTAATAGCTTCATGTGATGTGAAAAGTTTTAAGAAATTTGATAAAGAGTAGTCACGAATTCTATGAATGCATTTACCTCTTCTTGAAGTAAACCACAGACCAGTTAATTTCAGTTCCCTTTTGTCTCTGTTTCATGCCTTTTTCCTTCTGGATAGCAGCTCAGGAGGTGCTGAGTTTATGCTTTTGATTGTGCAAAGAAGCAATAAAATGTTTTAACTGAAATCAGCGTGTTTCTAGGGGCACTTTTGACTTATGATCCCGTTCTCTTTCATTTGTTATTAAAGACAGATACCAAAAATATTCTGAGTCTGACTTGAAAAGCTTTATTCAGATTTTTACAGACATCCACATCTGATGTTGAGAGTGCTGTCCATTACAATAGTATCTTAATTTTTTTTTTCCTCTTCCTAATAAACAATTTAATGCAATTGAAGGATGAACAGAGTCTAACAATCAGTTTATATCTGACTGTTTACCAAAGGAATAAGCACTTAAATATAGTTGTGCATAGAGCTCTGAACTGAGAACTGCACCTAAATTGGAAGTTGTTACAGGAAGCTGTAAAGCAAGAGAGTTGAACTTTTTTCCCTGGTTATTCTCTTTGACAGGAGTTCACCTCAGAAATGTCTGTCTTATCCCTTTCGGGTCTGGAAGCATGACATAACTGTGCATGCTGAATACTTCTGAGTGCTTCACTGAAATCTTTTTTATGGCCACATGACAGTCCTGTAGCCAACCTGTGCTATGGAGGCTTTGCAGAGACTGCTAAAGGAGATACAGTTGTCAGTGAATGGGGGAAAAAAGTTCCTGTTTTATGAATAACATAAGCGATGCTGGCAGCGAGGAGTTGGTGCAGAAGCATTTTGCCAACATGCATATGTTAATTTGGCATGTAATTCCTCTGCAGCTTGCCACAGAATTTTACATACCAGTAAAATTATGGGTTTCCAGGTTGCTGTAGGTTGTCACTGTGTTGGCAGAACGGCAGCTGTTTAATCCAAACTTTTTCCGCTATTTCCTCTGTTTTCATTAATATTAATTGAATAGCTGACCCCATGGCATCTTAATGTAAATGTGTGTCTATATATCCAAACCCTTGTGAGATATGATTGTTTTTTATGCTAATTAGGGTTTCAGCAAAGTCTTTTATGAATAACTTCAGAGTTAAATAACTTTGTCTGTCATCAATACACACATGGCTCAGGCAGTAATGCACATTTCCCTTCTTTCTTCTAGGAGGAGATGACCGCCGGGTCTTACTTTGGCATATGGAAGAAGCCATCCACTCAAGAGTCAAACCAGTACAGCTGAAAGGGGAGCATCACTCTAATATCTTCTGTCTAGCTTTCAACAGTGGCAATACAAAAGTGTTCTCTGGAGGTAAGGAAGGAAGAGCACCCTGATTCCACAGGAGTTTGCATTGTGAATACCTCGGAATAGAAACCATGAGCGAGATTCTGCCCCGCATGAAAGGTCTTTTCCGTAGTCCCCCAAGGATATAGAAGGTGTCCTTATCGGTAGCTGAAGATTCTTTGGGAACAGGGAATTCTGCTTTTCCCAAACCCTGGTGTAAGCGCATCGTGTCTTGAGCTATCATGAGAATCCTGGGTCTGGTTTGCCCTTGTTTATGCTACAGACTGTGGAACATGGTCTTTGTTATTCCCTCTTACCTGTGCTGAGAGCAGACCCTCCATCCTCTCTGGCACTTGAGCCTGATGCTTGAAAGCATCTGCTGATACTAGCTGATGTTAATGCACCCTTAGATGGCTAATGAAGGGCTATTGCCATCTATTGGTGGATCACTTTTTCTCAGACCTCATTTCAGCCCTCACTAGGTAAGTGCCTTGTAGAACTGTTGGCGTATTGGGCTCTAATTTGCCTTGATATTCTTCATCTTTTTTAATACAAACATACTGTTTAACAGAAAGTTTGATTCAGTCTTAAAACTAATATAAGGAAAGTGGGGTAATACTTCCTAGAATTTAAGTTCATTTCACCACTTGATTTTTGAAGTGTTGAGTAGGGAGGGAAATTGAATTGAGAAGAAAAAAGGCACAAGACTATCAAAATGCGGTCAGTGTCAGTTTCTGCTGTACTTCATTTCCTGTATCTGACATGATAATAGAATGGACAGGAATTTGTATCTTCCATCAGTATGTCCATTAAATGTACTCTGCTTGACTTATTTTAGGATATTATGAGACGACATGGTCAGAACCCTTCATTACCTTTTTGAACCAAGATTTGTGAACTGCAGATCAATGCTATAAATTGATTCTAAGCGCATGTGAATGGTGGAAGCTTCCCATCCTTCAGTGCTTTGTTGAAACTGTAATATCCCTTAGAAAAAAAAAAAAAGGCATGATGACAAAGCTTAAGATGGTGTCATATTTTAAGGATTAAATTACTCAGATATGTGTCTTGGGTGGAGAAAAATTCCAAAATGTCAAATAGTGATGCCTATCTTCTGCTGCTGGGGACTGCTGATTTATGAGAGAGGCAGCAGGCCACACTGTCTTGAAATGAATCTATCTGCATGAGTGATTCCAAAGAAATTTTGGGCTGGAGTCTGTTTGAATTCAGACAAATGGAACCTTACATGAATATTCAGGGAATGAACTGCGCCAAATCTTGCTGGACCAGCTGTAATGGTATTTTCTCATTTCCAACTCAACCCTCTGTCCATTGGGCCCTGCTGTCAGAGGCTGCTGTTTTCACAGGAAGGGCCGCAGGAGGGGTTTGACTACCTTGCCACTGCAGTTAAGGATTTACATCATTGATTATGGTGGATTTTTGATAAGATGACAGGTTAGATGAGCTGTGACAGCTGATGCACAGACAAACTGGCCGTTCTTATCTCTTTTTCCTCCTCCAGTTTGCATAAACACACTGTGCCTCTGCCAGAAATTATTTCCATTGGAGGAGTCAGGAACTCTTTCAGCTGCTCCACCAAGATTCGCAGAGCTTATCTGCAAGGGCTGTGAGTCTGACTCTTGGATCCCTTGTAAAAGTCATTTTGCTGCATGGCCTAGATGTACCATCTGTTTTATCTCTGTCGGTAAAATGGGACTGACTATATTTATTCACTCAACAATGTTCTGGAAGATTCTTAAAAGGTCTGAAAGAATTGTGGATTCTAAGATCTATTGGTCATCATCCTTCTCCAGTACTGAAGCTGGAGTCGTATTCAAATAATGGAAGTTTTAATGCTTTAAAAAACCTCTAACAATTAGAGTATGGATAGTAGCACAAGGCACACAGGACTCGATTCTTTCTGTAAATAAATCTGCCAGCGACTAATGACTTAGAATCTGACGACCTTTCCCTAAAGCAGCTCTTGATGGCAGAGGAGAAAGGATTTTCCACTTCAGCTCAAATTGGATTGCATCCAAGGAATTTCAAAGCTCTTTGCTTTGAAGGAGCACATGTGTAGTAAGCACCACATGTAGCCGTTACAAAAATGGAAGACAGGAGCCAAGTGGACAGTGTTTTGCATGCAGTCTCTGGTGAAAAAAACCTGTCTCTACACACCAAGGATGTTCCCATCCCCAAAGAATTCTGTTGCCCTTCTCTGTCCACACACACTGAGAGCAGAGCAGCATTTGAAATGAAAGATATCCTATTAGTAAACTGCATGGACTTTTTCTTACATTTAATGTTAGGTATATGAAAAGCTGAAATAAGCCTTCGGGGAATTGAATTTGTTTCTGGAGAGACTTGTTGTGACAGATACGGGGTTTATGCCACCTTAACTGTGCTCCTTTGTATGTACTCTGCAGTATTTCATCCTCACAGTATGATTGAGGGGAGTGGCAGATACTTGTCTTTCTGATCGTCGTAACTGCACTTAGCAAAACAAGGGAGAAATAAATGTGAGCACTGTGTATATAGTTACAACCCAGTTATTCTTAGTGAGAAATGAACTCTCATGTGTTAAGATAACATGCTGTAAGTGGGAAGCCTACTGGGCTGAACAGCAGCGACATTTTCTGTAGGGATGAATCCTTACTAGAAGCAACCAGGGAGTCTGGGATTAGATTTTTTTTGATGCCACCTCCTCCCACACATAGAGAGCAGCAGTGGTTATTCCACACGCACCCTCCTTTTGTTCTTTCTTTCCCATTTTGGAGCTCATGATGGAAGGGAAGGTTGATCCCATGATAGCTAGGGGCCTGAAGCCAGGCATCTAGAATGATTCTCATGTTCTTACTGTACAGAGAGTGAGGAGCAGGAATTTTGTCACTAGAGAAACTAGGCTAGATTATTCACTGGTGAAATACATAGCACTAGAGTCGTTTTACAAGGTATAAACCTTTCCTGTAATGTGTAATAGGCAGTTTCCATTGCAATTAATGATCAAAGGCCACTTACACCTAAGTGTCTTGTTTATTGTATCATGGGAGAGATGAGCCACTGCAGTAATCTAAGGCTGGCATGATTTAACTAGGGGCCTGTGCAAAGAGCAAGTGGATTTAGAAAAATCTCGTACCTCATTAGTCAAAGAGAAACTTTCTTGTATTTTTTTCTGTTGGGACAGAATACAAATTGAAATGCATATGGGATAGATGAAAACAACTGAGTCAAATGAACGCTTAAGACTCATAACATGGAATCTTGCTCCTTCTGAAGCTCTGGCTTTGGTGTACATCAGGAGAGCTTCGTAACTTGATACCACAACTACAAAGACATACTGAGCACAAAAATAGGGCTTTGTGGGATTTCTTGCCTTTTTTTTTTTTTCCTTTCTTCTGAATGAAATATAAATGCTTGTCTCCTTAAATATTTCTCAAGAGGAGGTACCAAATTAGATAAATTAATATTCAGTGCAGAGAGTAAAAAAAAACAAACAACAAACCAACTCTGTTGCTGTAGCTTGAAAAACACTGCATGAGCCAGTGGCATTACTTTGTAGCTGTGACCCTCTTAGTCTGCATGCATGTGGTTAGTTTCCATTGTATTCAGTGGATGTGATCAAAGAAAAGTGACATGATTGTCTGGTTACTTGGTTTGGTTTTTGTTAATACAAAAGAAATTACACTGGCTGTCACGTTTGTGCCTTCTCAATGGTTGCAAAACCCTGAACGCTGACAGTGTGCACTGGTGGTGTTTGAGCTGGGAGTCCAGTGCATTTTGCTTATGGCATCTCTTTTCACCTTCCATTATCTTTTTATGGACCGTCCTCTGAGCAGGGGGGGAAAAGGTGTATTCACATGGGAGTTAAAGGTGTTCTGCTGCTTCATATAATATTCTTCTGTTTACTGCAAACATCCCAAAACTCAAGCTCAGACTGAACAAAGAATGATCAGTAACACAGTTAAGTAGAATTATTTCTTCAGCAGCAGCAGATGGAATAGGTTGGTGCATTTGATCATGACTGGAAATGTCATGTGGAGCCTTTCACACAACTGAGCAGAGGGCTGACCACTTTGCAACTGGATTGGTCTTCTGTCTGCTTCAGTTTTGTTTTCAAAACAAAGTTAAAAAAATAATGAATGTGAGGTTCTTATTCTTTTCACTGTAATGCTTTTTAACCACTGGAACATGATATTAAGTGTTTATATTTCTCTTTATAGGCAATGATGAGCAAGTTATACTCCATGATGTTGAAAGGTAAATACATAGTTTGTGTTTCCACTGCTTCAAGAGCTTCCTTAATGTCAACTTGCTGGAGGCACTTTTTTGTTTTAAATTAATGGTCTGGGAGAAGAGCACAGTGTTTTAATCCTGAAACGTGCTTTTTATTTATCTGAATTCATATCTGAAATGAAGTATTCTCCATCACCTCATTTTTTTTTTCCCTCAGCTCTTGGGTTCTTGACCTTGGGAAACAGAATGGTTATTATATGCTCTCCTGCAGACAGCATAGTAGGTTCTAAGTAGATTCAGAGCCAGGATATTCTGGCACATGTATAAGTATTATGGCACATATGGACTCCTTGCTTTGTTTGTCAAAGCACTCACCTGAGTTGTATTTAAGATAGCTTGTGCTTGGCCCACCTCTTTGTTTTTCAAAGCACTCACCTGAGTTGTATTTAAGATAGCTTGTGCTTGGCCTACCTAACTACCTTTTAAAACTTAGGGTGCAGCTGCCTGATTCTCACACTGATGTGAAGCATACTTGATACTTAGGTTTTACCAAAACTGCAAAGCAGTTGGGAATTAGGCTTTGTTGTGCTACGTCAAGCAAGATTAGATTGTTCGTCAAAATATAATTAATACTGTAGTGGTAGTGTATCAGATTGGAGTTCTCTACATGTCCTGTCTTTGGAGCTTACTGCTTTTGAAGCAGAAAAACTATAAAGTTAAAATTTTGGTCTGTAACAATAACTTACACAGAATTAAGCAATGACCATTTAAATAACATAAATGTAAGAAAGTCGAGTATAAAGAAAAAGCAGGAAGAGATATGTGTAAGAACAGAGAAATATAAAACCTGAAATCTTTTTGAGTTGCCTGAATCCTGGTTAGCATAATTTAGACGTATTTCTTGATAGGTTTGTCCAAAGCCTTTTGCATTGAACTGATTGGTGCCTTCCATCATACCTTACATCTGCTTACTGTATAAATCTTATGAGAGCTGGGCAAAAGTAACTTTGCCTTACTCTTCTAATGCTTTCTCAGGAATATTACGTTGCTTGGTGTTTGTTGGGTTTTTTGTTTGCTTTGGTTGGGTTTGGAGGGGTGGGTGTGTGGGTTTTGTGGGGGTTTTGTTTGGTTTGGGTGTGTGTTTTGTTTGGTATTTTGCTTTTGTTATTTTTTCTAAATGTGGAAATGTAAAAATTTTAGATGCTGGTGTTTATTGTTTTGAGTCTTTAAGCCTCTGCACGATCTTTGTCTTTGACAGTTCTCTATATAACACATTTTTTTCCTGCTATATCTTGCTTAGTTGTTTTAACAAGACTTTTTAATATGTATGTGTTTTTAATATACTTTTCTTATCAGGGTTTGGGGTTTTTTTCAGGTATGCTAAGTGCAGTTGTAATGTTGTAATGCATACATCATTCATTCCTCTAAGGCTATTTGTGTGATCTTCTGAAAAAAACCTCACTAGTCTGATGTACCAAATTCTGATTGATTTCTACAGAAACGTTGCTCCATCGTCTTGAATGATAACACTTTGTTGACTGCTTTTTCATACTTTTAAATGGCTTTTTCTGCTACTGCTTTTTTTTTGGCCTTTCTGTTAATGGTCCATGAGACAGAATTAATAGATCTGTCACTAATAGCATCAAGTGCCATATGAGTGAAACACTGGTTTTATGTGGGATCTCTTTGGTAGAGTTTCCATGAGGTACAGCAATTGTATGCAAAGTGTATTCCCTAAGGAAATAAAGAGGTTTTGCCAAAGAAGTAAAATAACCCCAGAATCTTTTGGCCTCTGTATGCTGCTATTTCCTCCTTTTTAAATGATCTAAAGCCATAGGAAAGGAACAAAGAACAGGCTTTTTATTTTTTATAGCTGCAGAATGGCTGAAATCTAGGTACTTTTGGTGGACTTATTTTTATTTTGTTCTTTTTTTTTGCTGCTGCTTCTATATGGAAAAAATACAGGTCTGGTCTATCCTGGAGACCCGAGAAAACTTACTAAAAATAGCCAGCTAGAAAGTTGCTCTTCTGTGAGCTTCAACTGAATTTTTGGATGGCACAGAAGCCTGCATTAAAGAATGAACCTCTGTCTTTCTTTTCACATTAAGTAGTAAAATTTTATTCCAAAGATCCATAGACCTGTTTCCCATCACCTTCTCCCAAACTCAGTTTAATCCAACATGATTTTCTGAAGGTTTTAATGTGTGGGTTTTGGTCTAAGGGCTGTTTTTTAGTTCCCCTCCTTAGCATGACATCTTCATCGCTCTATATTGGAATTTTGTTAGCTTTTTACTGTAATTAAGCACAAGGATCTTCTTATGAGGTTACATAAACCTTGTCATTAAGTATGGCCAGGTAGATAAAGGTGTAAATACTTTGCTTTTTTTAAAACAACAGCGAAAGAAGGAATGAATGATAATACTGTGTGTCTCTTTTCCAGCACTGAGACCTTGGATGTGTTTGCCCACGAAGATGCGGTGTATGGCCTCTCAGTGAGCCCAGTAAATGACAATATCTTTGCCAGTTCATCAGATGATGGCCGAGTTCTTATCTGGGACATCCGAGAGTCTTCCCATGGAGGTAAGATCTCTAGATGGAAGGGGTTATTGATTTAGGAAGAATTTGGGCAAGGCAGGGAGGGGAAAAGTTATATTTATCTGGGACAATTGAGACAGGGAGTGTTGGAGAAGCGTGAAAGTGAGGCATAATTCTTGTGGACAATGATAGGCAAGCTCTGATATTTACAGTTGAGTGTTACTGTCTTAAATGACTTCATAAGGCACTGGCATATAGTGCAGGCTAGCATAGAACTTGGTATGAATAGATTTTAACTTGTGTAAAGAAGCAGCAGAGGACTTGTTTCTTCAATAAAAGCATCTTGCTAAACTAGAAATCAATTATGAATGCAGATTTTTTTGTTCGTTTGTTTTTGTCTATAGCCTGGGATAAAAAAAATTCTGGACATTTAGAAAGCTGTTATTTTGATTTGAATAATTTTCCAGAGCTATTTATATGCTTCCCTGGAACACTGAGAATTGTTCATAGGCATGTTTTTGGGTTGTATGGGAATTTAGAGGCCTTATATGATAACAGGGAGGTTGAATTATTACTTCAGTCTTTGTTTTCTAAAACAGAGTTGAATACTCTTGATTTATGTAACAAACTTGCAGCTTCTCAAAACACTGCAATCTGATTTAACAGCTGCAGTTTTAAGGTTGAAGAATCTCCATTTACAATTGTAGCTCCATAGATTTGGAGGTTAATATTTCAGTAATTGATTTTCAGTATATGAATAGTTAAGTAATACTTCAGTAAATTAAGTTGTGAGTTTACCTCATCCTAACAAAGCTGAGAATTTAAAACTGAGCAGTCTTCAGGAGTACAGAATCTGGTTCCCTTCCTTCATAGCTAAAATAAACTTCATCTTTTTTGTAAGCTGATTAAATGCAATTGCCTCAACTTGTAGTATCTACTACAGGAAAATTATTTATGGCACTGAAATCTAGCTTGTGTGTTTTGTGGCAATTTGTACACATTTGTTGTTGGGTCAAAGTTGCTGTTTTACTGAATTAGCTTTTCCCATACCTAGTGAATTTGATAGCTTTTCTAGACTGCAGTTCTGTCCCTTCCTAGTCAAACTAGGAAATGAAAGCTGAAACAAGTCATGCTTTATACACAGGAATCTTTCAGAGCCACTAGTGTCATGAAGGCTTTATTGAACATGAATAAGTAGAGTTAGTAGTAAGTAGGATTAGGTCTTTCTTGATAAGCCCCACCAGAATGCTCAGACTAGATTGCTTATTGATGCCCTCTCTACCCCAGGCACATTGCCTAAAACCTAAATACACTAGCCCCGCGTTTAGTTTTCAGTAGTTTGATTCTTACTGTCAATTCTGATTCTCTTGTGCTACTGTGATACCCCTTATCTCTTTCCCATCTTGTAACTTTATTAAAACATTCTGAAAAGCGATGTGTATACTCAGTATGCGTATATCACAGACTTTTAACTAAAATATCTGTAATGTCTCTTCTGTATCTTTGAGGAACTTGGTAATAACCTCCCTCTTGCTCAGAGGTTCCTTTCTGGCACAGGGAACTGTTGTCTTCCCTTCAGCCTGTTTCTTACCCCATGCAACTCCCGTTGCTAATCCCAACTAATAGCCAACTTGATGCTGTAACACATGTGAATTTAGTCCTCATTAGATCTACCACCTTTCCCCTGTATAAAAGATGAGTTATTTTATCAAAGGAAGAGATCGAATTAGTCTGATGTGACTAATTTACCTTTGGTAAATCCAAGTGTCATTTAATCCTATTTTTATGTTTTCATAATACCCAAGTGAAGAGACCAGACACTGAATTTGGCTTCCAAATTAGAAAAGGTGAAATGTTCCTTTATGGCCCTCTCCTGAACTCTGCACCATAAAGATCTGTCTCTGTTAGGAGAGCTACCTGTTTTTGACAATGGATGCCAACAGTTGGTGGGACTGGATGCTTAAATGCCTCCGTATGAAGGTGCTCAGTATCATTAGCTCATGTCTCATCTGAGCTGAGTTTCTGAAATCATATGAAATGAGGTTTGTCCTTTGTTGTAGTCAAACCTTGCTGCTGGTTTTACTGTTGTTGAGACTTTGAACGAGAAGTCTGCATCAGTGAGGGTGGATTGAAGTAGTGTTGGCTGTGGTACATTTGGGGCTGGTTTGGAGTAGTGTCTTACTGGGTATTCGTCTATTCTTAGGAATTTTGAATAAAGGGCTTTTGCATGCTTATAGAGGAGTCCCGAGTCATCATTTGTGTGTGAGCCCTGACGTTTATTACAATATAATGCTTGTCACTGGGGTAATCCCCTTGTCGGCAGTGGTATTTTCATGGGAGTAGGCACTGTTGAGTATAGTAGTTACCTTGAGTAGCCAGCTCATTAAAATCTTACAAATATCATCCTAGTTTAAAATAGTACATTAAAAGAAGCTGGAAAAGGAGTTTCATTCCCTTTCTGATTCTCCCTGTCTTTCACTGCTGGGTGATTTATTCATCAATTTCTACAAACACAATTTTTGTTAGAGGTGGTTTTGAACTTGTCCCTTGAGAAACATGTTCATACTCCAGCGTATAAGAGCTACAATTGTGAATAAGTATAAAGAACAATAAAGTAATCCTGCTACTTTTCATTAAAGTGACTTCGTGCCTCATTAGTTTAGCTCCTGTAATCTCTCTTTGACAGGCTGAAAGGCAACTTTTGATACCTTAGAAGAAAAGTGCAGTGCCAGGCTATTTATAGTAAAGGGTGTAAAGGAAAGCATCAGTAATTAGTGACAATGATTTGACCAAACAAATGTACACAAATGAAAAGTTTATTTTAAAACCTGACTCCTTTATTTGGCAATCTGCTGTTGTTTGTCTCTCCACTCAGTTAATGCAGGCCATTGCTTCCCAGTGGGGCTGCCATTTTAATAACACAGCCTTTTATGTCCCAGCAGGGAACTGAACTGATTTGATGATGCAAATGTGGAAGGTCAGTTTTGGTGTTAAACCTTATTTGGAAATGCCAGCAGGCCAACAGCAATCTCTGAAGCTTTTGGGCAGGCTGGCAGAATAGAAGTTTGCTCCTGTTCTTCACTTTACCTCTGCCTCCTATGACAATTAATGGCACCAGGGAGGTTCAGCCATGGTCAGAGACCTTTGTTTTGATCACAGCTAAATGAATGCTATAAAGAAAGTCTCTGTGAAAAAAAGCTTGTAATTGAGCATAAGAGGAGGATACAGATGGGGCAGGACCAGTAAATGTTAATTCTGTCACAGTTGCTTGATGAGCAGCAGTTTCAGAAGGTATTGGGAATTTGGGGGGGGTTTCTGTTTAACCATAGTTTACATGTCTTCATGAGAGATGTGAAGAAAGAAAATGAAGTACTTTTCGAGGTGCTCGTGGGGCTTAAGGTGCCTGAACACAGTGGCTCAAATAAGGGCAGTAACACAGTCTCCCAGGCACGTGAGCTGCACAATGGTAGCATCAAAGCAAAGAGTGAACGGAAAAGTCTGGCATAATCTCTGGCTCAAAATAGGCGTTGATTCTGGTTTTTTCAGTTGAGTGAAAGAGTGGCAGCATGACGCAAAAAATACACACCACAAAATGAATTAGACTGTGCCTAAAGCCACAAAACTAGCAGAAAGATACAGAGGAGGTTGACAAGAGTAAAGGCTTTTCCCGGTCTTCATGGAGACAGCATTTTGATGGAATGAATAGGGCAGAGTAGCAGGCCAAACAGTCTTGTTACATTCATCAAGATGAGAGCAAAATATTCTGGATGAGCATGTTTTTAACTCTGTGTGTGAACAGCAAAAGCCAACAGCAGCTTTTTTTTTTTTATATATATATATAACAGGAACACCCTTCTTTTCTACTTGTACACCTGCTTGTACAGCAGCTCGGAGATGGCAGGCCTCTTTTCCCCAGGGTTGGCAGCTGGCTTTGAGCTGAGTTCCATACAAAAACTTACTTATTTTTTTCCAATATTATTGTCCAGTATAAGCAATTGCTGCTACATTTACATTTTGGGTAACCATTGATGGCTGTGGAAGCTTCCAGGCATGTATTGCCAGAAAGCTTTCAGAAGACCTGTATATAGCCCTTATTAGATGACTGTTTGGTCATGAACCTTAAGAACATTCAAATACTTGATCTTTGACAAGCTAGTTTAAAACTCTGATAACCTTCTGTAAGCAAAATGGTGTCTGGAAATCCACTATATGTCCTTTTCCATATTTAGACAAAGTTAATGTACACGTGGGTGGATTTTAAAACCTCGGGTTTCGTATTGCTTTGGATGTGTGAGCTTGAGAGATTGTTTGAACATGTCTCCATATCTTCAGATCTTGTTATGCTGTTTCCACATTAAGCTGCCAAACCCATTGCATCGAACAGTTGTATGCATTGTTTGTTCTTATGTCTGAAATCTCAACTTTTTCAACAGAGCCCTTCTGCTTGGCACACTACCCATCAGCCTTTCACAGCGTGATGTTTAATCCAGTAGAACCCAGATTACTGGCTACTGCCAACTCTAAGGAAGGTGTGGGGCTCTGGGATATTCGTAAACCTCAGAGGTATGATCTGGCTGTGCTTGTCTTATGCTGTGCTGTTTCTTTCCCTTGAGAAGTGATGGCATGCCACTTCGGTTTTTTCTGTTGTTTTGTGGGTTTTTTGTAATGTCAGATGATAAGAAAAGATGCAGAACAAAGTTAGCAGCAATGTTAGTAATGCAAAATAATTTAATTCAGTGTAATTAACATTTTTCTTCATACATATGATCTAATTTGATGTAAATGGAACTAGATCTTCAATGTTAAGGTAAGTGATTTTTTTGGAAGCCTACCTGGCCTCACCACTGTAGATTAACTCAGATTGTGTCAAGTTCTCATTGTTAATATTTAGCACTGGCTTCCTTATGCTGGAAGAAGCTGTGGTGGCCACTGCCTGGTTTACAGTTTTTCTTCCCAGCTCAGTTTTCAGTGGCTGACTAGAGATTGTGGTCAGTGCAGCTTTTTACGTAGTGCTTAAGAGTTTTATAGACCTTCCTGGATAATACAGACACCTGGACAATCAGTTTGGCTACATAATGTGCTTTGCGTGGGATTGTAAACAAATGAAGAGAATAAGTTTGCAGCATGGAGTGTGATTAGTCTGGGTTCTGAAGTGGTTGTGTGCAATGTCTGGTAACAGAATTTGGCACTCTCTCATGAGAGATTAAGCTTCTGTTGAAGTCTTTTCAGCCTTCCAGATTTTGAAAGTAATTTCCTTTTTATTTCATGTTAATCAGAAAAAAAAAATAAATTTGAGCACTTCAAGTAAATCTTTCCCCTCCTCAACTTCTGTGTTTACATGTTTCCAGTTACAAGTATTAGGCATAGAACGGATAATTTAAAAACAACCCAAAAGATGGAAAAACTCAGAATCACAGAATGGTAGGGGTTGGAAGGGACCGCTGGGGATCACCTAGTCCAACCCTGCTAAAGCAGATTCGCCTAGAGAATGTTGCACAGGAATGCATCCAGGCAGGTTTTGAAAGTCTCCAGAGGAGACTCCACAACCTCTCTGGGCAGCCTGTTCCAGGGCTCTGTCACCGTCACAGTAAAGAAGCTTTTCCTCATGTTGAGGTGGAACTTCTTGTGTTCAAGTTTGTGCCCATTGCCCCTTGTCCTGTCAGTAGGCACTACTGATAAGAGTCTGGCCCCATCCTCTCGACACCTACCCTTCAGATACTGATAAGCATTGACAAAATCCCCCCTGTCTTCTCCAGGCTAAACAGCCCCATGTATCTCAGCCTTTCCTTGTGATAGAGATGCTCTAGAACCATACTGATTTTTGTAATCCTCTGTGGGACTCTCTCCAGTAGGTTCCTGTCTCTGTTGAACTGGGGAACCCAAAACTGGACAAAATACTTCAGATGTGGCCTCACTAGGGCAGAGTAGAGGGGGGGAGGAAAACCTCCCTCCATCCACTGGTCACATTCTTCTTGATGCACGCAGGATACCATTGGCCTTCTTGCTCGCAAGAGCACACTGCTGGCTCATGCTTAACTCATCCCCCCAACTACTGCCCTGTTCTCTGTCATCTCTCAGATGGGGGAAGAGTTAAACT